>ML776695.1:929727-960765 GCA_009831015.1 Picea engelmannii
TTTGGAAAACTTCGCTTCTGTAAGAGACTTTGTGAAAATGTTTGCAACTTGATCTTCTGTAGGGAAAAAGAGCACTTCAATAACTTGATCATGAATGAGATTTCTGATGAAGTGCATGTGTAGCTCGATGTGTTTGCTACGCTAATGTTGAATTGGGTCTTTGGCGAGCTTGATGGCACTCTAAAAGGATTTGTTGAAGCCATAGGGCTTCCTGACTTGCATTTACCACTACTCGGTACTCTACTTCTGCTGAAGAAAGTGACATAGCCTATTGTTTCTTATAGGCCCAAGTGTCAGGTCCTAAACCAAGGCTGAAAACATAACCTGTAGTAGACTTCTGATCATCAGGGTCGTCGGCCCAATCTAAATCAATGAAACCAACCAATAAAGGAGTCCCCCTTGAACTGTAATGTATCCCAAACTGAATTGTACCATGAACATAGTGAAGTATCCTTTTAGCTTATTTCCAATGGCTTTTATGGGGTGTTTTCATATATAGGGAAACAAGACCAATAACAAAGGAAAGATCAGGACGGGTATGAGTCAAGTATAAGAGGCTACCAACTAACTGACAGTACAGGGTGGCATCAACTTTAGGAGAAGTATAGGTGGCAGAAAGATTGACTCCAGACTGGAAGGGAGAAGGGGTTGGTTTACAATCTTCCATGTGAAAGCGACGAAGAAGGTCACAAGCATACTTAGATTGGGAAAGAAAAATTCTTTCATTGGTTTGCAAAACTTGGAGGCTAAGGAAATAGTGCAAAAAGCCTAAGTCTGTCATTTCAAATTTCTTCTTAAGGATGGTTTTCACATGGTTTAAAAGTTTTGAGTCACTAACAGTAAGGATAAGGTCATCAACATAAAGGACAAGGATTATGAGATGGATTCCTACTTTCTTGGTATAGACATTAGGATCAGAATGGCATCTAGAGAATCCAACGGCAATAAGAAATCTATCCATTTTGGCATACCAATATCGGGGAGCTTGATTGAAACCATAAAGAGATTTCTTGAGGCGACAAATAAGGCTAGAGTCATTCTGGACATAGCCAGGAGGTTGTTCCATGTAGATTTCTTCTTACAAATATCTGTGCAAGAAGGCGGATTTAACATCCATCTGATGCACCTCCCATTTATGTGAGGCAGTAAGGGAAAGAACAAGGTGGATGGAATTCATTTTTTCTACAGGGGAAAAGGTTTCATTATAGTCAATTCCTTCAACTTGGGAAAATCCTTTGGCAACTAACCGAGCCTTGTGTCTTTCCAAACTTCCATCTGATGCACACTTATTTCTATAGACCCATTTGCATCTAACAAGTTTTCTTCCTTTTGGAAGAGGTACAAGATCCCAGGTATTGTTTGCCATTAAATAACGATACTCATCATTCATTGTTGTATCCCAATCTGGATGACCTGAAGCTTCTGCAAATGTCTCTAGATCATGAGTTTCTGAAACTTGAGCCAAAAGAGAAGAGGCTCGCTAGAACTATGAACGTGTCTGACACCGATATGAAGGATCATCGACAAGATCACCAGCTGCTTCGTGTGTTGAATGGACCCATCTAGGAAGTGGTGGAGCTGGTGCTGGTTCAGGTTCAAAGGACTCATCTGGAGGAGGGTGAGCAGGCGGAGGTGGATTTTCATCCTCACTATCATCATCTGAAGAAGAAACCATATCATAAGAAGGCACAAACACTGAATATGGCTCGCAGGCCGAAGAAGGCACAATTGCCGAATTAGGCTCGCAGGCCAAGAGATTTTCATCAAATTTAACATCTCTTCTAATAACAATTTCATTACAATGTGATTGAAGAAGTTTGTAACCTTTGACATCTTCAGAATAACCAACAAATATACACTTCTCACTTTTAGGCTACAATGCTTTCCTTTTCTCATCAGGAATGTGAGCCCATGCTATACTTCCAAATACATGGAAGTGACTTACATCGGTTTTAATTTTAGTCCAAGCTTCTTCTGGTGTTATATTTTTAAGAGTCATTGTGGGAGTGTGATTTACTATGTAATTTGCACAGTTGATGGCTTCCGCCCAATACTTTAGACTTAATCCCTTAGATTGGATCATACAATTAGAAATTTCTTTTAATGTGTGGTTCTTTCTCTCAGCAACACCATTTTGTTGTGGTTTATATGGAACAGTGTGTTGCATTTGGATTCCCTGTGTAGTGCATTAGCTTGTAAAATTATTTTTCACATATTCGCCTCCATTATCTGATCTTAACCTTTGAATTTGATGTCCAGATTGTTTTTCTACAAGGGCCTTGTAGGCTAAAAACTTGTCAAAAACTTCACTCTTGAGTTTTAAGAAGTAAACCCAAGTACATCTAGAAAATTCATCAATGAAAGTTAAGAAATACTTGCACCTAGAAAAATAAGGAGAAGAAAGTGGACCACACAAATCACTGTGAACAAGCTGCAAAGGACCCAAGGCGTACCAAGAGGCACGTTTGTCAAAACTATCCCGATCATGTTTGTCGAGAACACAACTGGCACAAACACCATCTTTGCATGAAATAAAAGGAATACTAGTCACCATCTGTTGATTACATAGTTTCTGCAATGAGTGATAGTTTAGATGACCAAACCGCTCATGCCAAAGTTTTCTCAAGTCATCGCTATGAGAAACAAAAACTGATGACCCAAAGTTGTCAAACTTGTACAACTCGGTAATATCATCAACAATTCCAGTTGTAAGAACATGCTTAGGATCTTTTGTATCCTTGATTACAACTTGGTGAGGTGAAAACTTGACGGTTTTACCTTCACCTGAATGAGTGATTTGATATATTGTTATAAAGTTACAATAAATACTTGGAACACATAATACATCATTGAAATGACCATTATCTACTTGAACTGTTCTAGATCCTATAACACTAAGAGATCTATCATCACCAACAAATATTTTCTTAGTGTTACATTCATTTAGAGTAGAGAATATGGCTTTATCCTTAGCCATATGATAAGATGCTCTTGAATCAATAAGCCACTCATCAGAAGAAGAAGTAGTAGAAGTACAATTTTCATTGAAGGAGAAACCAAAAGAAGAAAGTGCATGTCCATGAGAAGAAGAAGTAGAATTAATACTGATGTTGTTCTTCTTCATCGTTGCTTCTAAAGATGCCATATTCTTGAAACATTTGGACTCATCATGACCATGTTTATCACAAAACTTGCAATGTCTGTTAGTATTCTTACTTTTATATTTTGCTCCTTTGCCACCAGTAGAATCTGAAGCTGTCTGAGCAGGTTTGGGACCCTTATGTTGTTTGTTTTTGTAGCGAGGATGTTTCTTCTTGGGATACTTGGGTTTATTTTTTTTCTAGGAAACTAAGGCTTTGTTGGAGGGACCTGTAGTGTTGATCACTCCAAATTGTACAAGCTTATCTTCCTCTTGAATCAAAGAAGCACAAAAGGACTCAAGAGTGGTATTTTCATAAGCTTCTTCCCCTAGAGCCTCTCTCATGGAATAAAAGGTAGATACAAACACAAAATATGGACTACCTAGCTTAGAAAGAATAAGATAGATGCAACACTCTTCCTCCATCTTTTTCTTATATTCTTCACATAAAATTCTGAGTGTTTTAAACCTAGATAGATAGTCTCCAAGGAAATAAAAATCACTTGGACTCAAGGTTAGTATTTTATTTTCTAACTGTTGTGCTCAAATAATATTGAGTTTACCAAACACAGATTCAATCTTTTCCCAAGCTTCTTTGGGGTCATCAATGTCTTGAATGTGGTACCTTAAATCATGAGAGATGGAAATTCTGATTAGTCCACATGCTTCGTCATTCCTATTATCCCACTTGGATTTCTTATCAGCATCAGTGGGTGATTTTTCATTTCCCAAGGTAATCCGATACAAGCCTTTACTTCTTAATAAATCTTCCATATGAGATTTCCATTGGAAGTAGTTGTTGTTGGTAAGCAAGACAGTATTTGTAGAATCCATATTAAATATGAAGATAATGTGGATTTAAAAACTGAAACTGATGATCTAGATGGAAATATCTCAAAAATTTGTGCGGTTTAAAAAAAACCGGTAGTGAAAACGGACTTCCGATGTGAGAGTTATACCATTTTTAAAAAAGGCATAAACGGTAACCAAATGACCACGTGATAGTGTAAGTTGCTTTATGAAGTGGCCCACTTTTATAAAGAGAAGTGGGGATCACTTTTACAATGAAGTTACCTTATAACAAAAAGGATGCATGCAAAATAGCTCTAAAATAAAATATTAAAGCTACTTATAGTGATTCACTTTTACACTTGAAGTGAAATACACTTTACAATTTTTGCATAACTTTTTCAAAAAAAGTAACAAAAGAGAGACTTGAACTCAAGAACCCTTACTTAATAAGGAAACTTTTAACCAAATGGTCTAGCAAAACATATTGTAATGTTCAGAAGGAGGATTGGGGATGTTGTTGTTGTTGTTGTTGTTGACCGTGATAAAAAAAAGCTCTTTTGACACACAAAAAAAAATCACTTTTCGATGACAACAAGGGTTAGATCTTGGTTAGCTTACCCAGAAGATGCACATTTTCCTATCTGTTTTTGATTTTCCAAGATCACACAGGGTGCGGGGAAAAGAGCATATGCAGATCTAAAATAGTAGCAACCCAGAAATACAAAAATACAAAATTGAAATAAAACCCAAAAACTTCTTTGCAAAAAAAATTAAAAAATGCGTATTCAAACTTTATACCTCCGGATCTGACTGTAATGGTCGTATCTTGGGAAAACGAAAACCTTTTAGAGTGAAACAAAAAGTGTTCCTGAATGAAACAAATAATCCTGACACAATGGAATAGTCCTCTCAACCTAGAAATGTACGAAAGAGACAGAAAATGGATATGAGGCAACTCGGCTTCATGATCTCGATCTACAACAGGAGCGGATCTTCAAACAGGCTCTGATACCATGTTCGACAACACAGGTATTCCAATAAAGGATGAAAACCTTCAGTAACCGCTCACATAACCATATCAAAGATCAACACAACGATGTTTTCACGTGGTAAAACCCCTATGGGTAAACATCCACGACCCCAACCAACACGACCACTTGGAGCAGTTTATTAATGCAAAGAAAAATATTACAGAGAGATTTTACAAGAGATTTTCTCACAATCGATCATCGGAAAATGACCCTCCATGCACTTTAAATAGAGATCATGGACCAATTGGGTGTTAAGCCATGGATCAATGGTTGTTAATATCAAGGAGAGTATGAACCGTCGGATCACTCTATGTCGGGAACATATCGTGACCATTGGATTTCCTAACTACAAATGCATACTAATGCATACTAAAGAAACACACTAGAAAACACACTTTTACCTAACGACACAATAGAACAAGTAGATCTTACTAACTCCTAAGTGTCTAAATATCCTAACATATTGAGGGTCTTTTATGGGAATCACTTTGATCTCATTTTCCTACAGAGATTTGTCGACCTAGAATCCGATCAATATCCTCAGGTGTCTTCCATAACAATTACTTTCGACACCCTTGAAACGCTTCGGACTTGTTATCCTGCTCATTACGATCTGGTTGATTGTCGACTGTACCTTCCTGGTGGTTGACTGTGAGCTGACAACCTAGTTGCCATTTTTTTTACAGACTTACATAGGTGACTGTGGGGGTATACCGTGGTACCTAGGGGAGACTTCAAGTCACGCTTCACAAAGTATACTCGGAGGGTACTTTCGTGTTTGAGTTTCACTTTCACCAATAAGTTGCTCTAATGTTGACTAGCGTAGCTATTCTTCCTACTAATTAGTTATCTACTTGATTTTCCTTTAGTAATTTTTAGTGTGTACTATGTGATTCACTCTAGCTAAACCTCTTAGGTTCGGTTGATCATTTCACAAAGTGGAATATCAACAGCTCTATCATTCGCGTAGGATTCAAGGCCTGTCGTCGGTTATTTTAGAGCCACCTCCACCACCTTTGATGCATAAGCTTGATTAGGAAGGATCGTTCGAAGCTATCAGGCCACAGGAAACTGTACCTGATCCAGATCTGAGAGAATACTTTCCATCCCTGGAGGAATCCACCATTTCTGACCTCGAGACTAAAGGTTTCAAGCCAACAAATTCTCCGATCATCAATTTCTCGACGTCATTTTTAATTCACATAGTCCCCCCTGAGGTGACTTCTCTTGCACACCAGTTTATTAATAGAGCAACGATTGATGAAAATGCTACTAATTCCTCCAAGAGTCCTCGTACTCCCACCACAGATGCCACTGGAGGGGGTGTTGTACCTCCTCCCCCACCTTCGCCTGTTAGGACCACATCTCTCTTGACACCCACAACTTTGGGTAGTGGACCAATTCCTTCAGCCACTATTCCCTTCACTCAGAATGCATCGGGTGCCCCTTTCTCATATGGGATTCCTAGTTTTGACTCTAAGTCAGTTCTTACTTACTCTACTTTACAGACCATGGGTCTGGGTCAGGGAGCTCTAACATTCCCTTACAAGGATCCGTCGCGGGAACCACTACCCCGTTTAATGCAATTCCTTATGGAGGTGGTCATATGCCTCCTCCATCCCCTTCGCTCGTTGGTGAGTTTCAGTAGTCGATCGAGAATAATGTTAATTATAGTCTATTCAGCGGAGGCAGTTTAGGACCTTCTTCCTACACAATGTCAGTGAACTCAATTTCATTCTCTTTGTTTTATGCATTTGGAAATAATTCTTTTTCTTCCTCTGCCTTCTCGACTGGGGGCAACCCCATATTTGGCCAACAAAACTTTGTGCAAGGTCCCATTCCTTCGTACAGAGTGATGATGGGAGTATAATCCACACAAGAACTTTGGAATCCTTGGCAGAGATTGTTTCCCTCGCAAGGGATGCCAGTTGGGGGCAACCCCTTCCATACTCAATGGAACCCTGGACAAGGTTTAGTACCTATTCCAGGGGGATTGACTGGCGGAATCCCCAAACAAGGTCTGTGGAACACTACACAGGAAAAAATCCCTATGCAATCTATGTCGTCCAATCTAGAGAATCAGTTGATGATGCAACCTCAAACGCAAGTTCCTTTTTCTAATCAGAGCCACGGTTTGTACCAAAATTCTGGCTAGCAGTCCAACTTTTACTGGCAACTTGGTGCCATTCAAAATCTAGGCCACTATTTTCATGTAAATACTCCACAACCTAAACTACTCTTTCTGGAAACCCTACGTTTGACATACCTATCAAGATTTTTAAATGACCCAATCTATCACGATCCACGTTGGACCCCCATGACGAATGATTTTCCTTCTGACATCCCTAAGTTTGAGGGAAATCTTGGTGAGTATCCAGGTGATCATGTGACTAATTTTCATTTGTGGTGCTCATCTAACTCATTGAAATGTGACTCCATTCAATTGCACCTGTTTCAACACACTCTTATCGAGGGCGCAATGAAATGGTATATCAATCTTGACAACTCGAAGTACTCTTACTTTAATGACCTGGCTATGGTTTTCTTGAACCATTTCCAGTTTCCAGTGAGATACGATGATGGCACCGAGTTGCTGGCCAACTTCAAGTAGACTAAATTTGTCCATATATCCAATCATATCCAAGAATGGCAGTGGATAAAGATATTTATTAAGGTCAAGGTCCCTCCAGCGTTTTTACTTGAGTGGTTCCTAAAATATTTGGTGCCTTGCGTATCCAAAGACATAGCAATGTCTAGGGTATTTTTTGAAGAAGAGGCTATTATGAGATCCCGACAGCTAGAGATGATTTATTCTCAATATGGCATGCTTTACGAGATTTTAACCAATGCACCACAATCCACTCTCGATAAGGACAAACAAAAGTCTAGGCCCCACGTTGATGGCATAGTGGGTTCAACACAAAGCAATTCCACTAATTTGTTGTCTAGCCAATTGCAACAATTATCGATTCAGCATACTATGGCCAGCTCTACTCCTAGTTCAAATTCCCCCGCAACCCAGATGTCGGATGTACGTAATGTGCAATAGACAAATCCCAAGGCCAACCAATAGACCGAGGGAAAGAATAAATAGAGAAACAAGAAGGTTAAAGGGGATAGAAAGGCTGCTAACAATACTCATGAGGGAAAATCTGAGAAGAGGAAGGTGAAGTATCTGTGTAATATTTGCACAAACAACCACCTGAATCACTTGTGCCCTCGTATTGTGGAAGCCTAGAAGCTACTAGCATGACAAAATCATGTTGTGTTGACAAACCCTTTTCCGTAAGGGAAATATATGGCTCGGGATTTTACATCCACGAGCACGACTGGGGGTAGTCAGGGTTTCCCCTGTGCCTATTCCTAAGAACCCAGTCGCGAAAATTTACATGACGAACGTTGATGAACATTTATAAACTAGGACTTGTGACTATAGAATGTCAAAATCTATTGAGAAGGGAAAGGAGGCCTCCAACCCATTGACACCTCTTCAAATTGAAAATACAATGGGAGAGAAAATGACTCGCATCCCTAAAGGTGTGTTTAAGAAGGCTTCCCATAACCCAAAAGTGAGGGTTTCTCAGAACTAATCCATCATGGAGGATTTGGCATAGACCGCTTGTGTAATTTCTACTTTGGAAGTTATCCAGAGATGCCCCTCACAAAGAAAATCTATGTTTTCCTCCTTGGGAGCGGTAGAAACTAGTAGCTCAGGAATGATCGTTTTTTATCCACCGACCTTAAACCTCGTCTTCCTCACCATGTCATCTTTCAGATAGTAGTGACATACACCATGAAATATTTGACATAGAACATTTTATGTACTGTGGTTGATGAGGATGCCTTGACTTACATGATGTCCTTGGCATGTTGGAAGGCCATTGGCCAACCTATTTTGTCTCGGTTGCATATGTTTCTTACGGCTTTTGATGGTTGATCATTCTGACCACACAGTATAACTCCTTCTTTCCTCGTGTATTTAGAGGGTAAAACTGTGTGCGTCGAGGTTGAAGTAGTCAACACACCTATCGACTACAATCTTTTTCTAGGATGGAGTTGGACTTACGCAATGCATGCAGTTCTAGCTACTGTTTTTCAAGTCTTATGCTTTTCACACGAGGGTCGAATCATAACCATCAACTAGTTGTCTTTCTCTCATCCTGACCCTTTATCAGGGGCTTCCACGGTCCCAATGATTTATAACCCACAACCTAAAACTATCAAATTAGGTGCCAGACTATTTTTGTTGTTGATGTGAAATTTTTATTATCCATTGCCTTCCAATGATGTAAGGTTTATTTCAGTTTTTCCCAACCAACTGAAGGCTGCAATTTTTCAAGTGTTGTCTTTTAAAACAAGATACTTTCATGACCCGTGGAATTTACCTTCCCCATTGTATTTTATGTAAGGTGTAGGGCACCTTGGCATGGCCATGCCCTTATCCATTGCATAGGTTGCATACAGTTTTGTCCAGCAATCCTCGGCCAACCTCGAACTGAATCCTACACATGAGTTAGATCCAGTTCTTAAGCCTATTTTGTCTCAAAAATATCTCACCACTCAATACCCTTTAGACTTAATATCTCCCTCTGACGAGGCGATTCTGGAGGCAATCAATGGTCCGGAAAAACCTTGGGATGATCTCCACCACAGATCTTATTTTCTTCCCGAGCTTAGGAGAATAGAGGCAGGAGAGTTTCTTACGACCATGAATGGAGATAGCCCATGTCCTATTAACCCTCTGGATATGCACAGAGTATATGCTGAGGGAAACATGGAAATTATTGCTACAATGATTCCTATTGATATCTCCAAAACCCCTGGCGTCATGGAGAATGTCTTTGTTGGAGAAAATTTCTCCCCTGAAGAGATTCAAATTTACACCGAGTTTTTTAAAGAGTTTAGTGACGATTTTTCCTAGTCTTATGAGGATATGTCAAGCATCGATCCACGAATCGTCAAACATGAAATCATGACTTATCATGATGTCAAACCAGTCCAATAGAAGCTTCATCTGGTCAATCCTTGAAAAGTAGAGGCGATAAAGGATGAAGTAGAGAAACTTCTCAAAGTTGGTTTCATCTACTCTGTACAATTGACATTATGGGTATTAAACCCGGTTCTTGTCAACAAGAAATAGGGCATGATTTTCATTTGTATGGATTTCCTTGATTTGAACAAAGATTTCCCGAAAGACAATTTTCCAACCTTGTCTATTGACTAGATCGTCAATGAATGTGTGAGTTTTGAGGTCTTTTCGTTCATGGATGGTTTTTTGGAATATAATCATATTCAAATCAAACCTGAGGACCAACATAAAACGACTTCTATTTTTCCTTGGGGAACTTTCTCCTATTGAAAGATACCTTTTGGCCTGAAGAATGTTGGAGCTACCTTTCATTGGACCACATCATTCACTTTTCACGACCTCAAACACATAGTCGAGGCGTACCTAGATGATCTAGCATCACATTCTCGTAAGAGATCTGATCATCCTGCCCATTTATGACTGATCTTTGAGTGGTGTCGCTACTATCAGATTCACTTGAATCCAAACAATTATATTTTTTGTGTGACATCGAGTCGTTTATTAGGTTTCATCGTATCAACACAAGGGATCATGGTCGATCCTCTTAAGGTTGAGGCAATAGTTTAATTTCCTCCCCGACGCACAATACCCCAACTTCAGAGCTTACAGGGGAAAGAAATTTTTCTTCGGCATTTTGTCACTAATTATGCCGAGATCACTAAAGGGTTCATGCACCTTTTGAAGAAATGGGTCCCATTATATTGGGATGAAGCAACTCAATGCTCTTTTCAAGCATTGAAATGTGCCCTGACGTCTACCCCTCTACTCAAGCCATCTGATTATAAAAAAAAATTCTTGCTGTAATTGGATGTGGTAGAGTTGACCATCGGTATGGTCTTGGTATAAGAGGATTATGTGCTCGAAAAGCACGTTATATATTATCTTAGCTAAAGCCTAGTGGGACCGGAACTCAACTATTTGCATGTTGAGAAACTTTCTTTGGAAGTTGTCCACATTGTCCAATGGTTTTGTCACTATATATTACTTTGCAAGACCACTTTCATTGCCGCCGTCAACCCTTTTCAATATGTGTTAACACGATGGGTCATTGGCGAAAAGATCAGTAGATGGATATTTATCTTACAGGAGTTTGACTTGGATTTTGTCTCTGTGAAATCTAAAAAGTCATTGGTCTTTGACGAACTAATTTTGGAACTACCAATCGAGCCTAGTGATATTATACCTGAAGAGTCACCTATTAATGAAAATATTTTTCTAATTTCATTGTCGGACCCCTGGTATGGAGATATAATTTTGTATCTCCAGACTTTGAAGTTCCCCACTTCTGCTTCTCACAATGAGCATCGATGAATACGACACCAAGAATGGAACTATCTTATCCTCGATGACACTTTCTATCATTGAAGTGTATATTTCATTCTTCGACAAATGTATTACTCACGAATAAGTGGAGCTTGTTTTGAATGACTGTCACACTGAATCATGTGGAGGTCATCTATCTAGGTTGGAAACATCCCAAAATATTCTTCGCGCATGATACTTTTGGCCCTAGTTAAACCAGGATTGTGTTGAGGCGGTCAAGAAGTGTCGCCTGTGTCAGATCTTCTGTTAGAAGATGTGGGAACATCCTTATCCTACGTTCCCAGTTATTTTTGTTGTCCCCTTCACCAAGTGGGGGATTGATCTCACTACATGTCATCCAACTTCTTCTAGGGGGCATCGTTACATCATCATAGCATTAAACTACTTCACTAAGTGGGTTGAAGCTATGCCGACATATAACAATGACGGGGAAATTGTTGCCCTTTTCGTTTTCAGTCAAATAGTAGCTAGATTCGGTAACCCGAAGGATATTTTCACTGACCATGGCAATCAATTATAGAATAAAATGATGATGAAATTAATGTCAAATCTTGGGTTTAAATAAGAACATATGTCACCCTATTACCCATAAGCGAATGTTTGGGTTGAAGTTGTGAATAAGTCTCTCAATACTACACTTCAGCAGATGATCAATTTGGCCAAATCAAATTTTCATTTGATGTTATATTTGAAGTTGTGAGCCTACCAAACTTATGTAAAGACTACCACTATCTTTTTACATTTTCAACTCGTTTTTCACCTATTGAGTTTCAAATCCCTTCTTTGAATTTGGCAATGGAACTACTTCCCAACACTACACCACTTGCAGAACGTCTTCTATATCTCGAGCAACTTGATGAGAAGCGTCGTGATGCAGCCTTGGCTAGCGAGGCTCATAAGAAATGGGTCAAGTGTCAATATGATCAGTCCATGCACCCTCGAATTTTCTCCGAAGGCAATCTCTTCCCAATATACAACCAAGAGAAAGATCCCCTGGGGGCAGGCAAGTTCAAACCCATGTGGTTCAGACCTTTCATCGTGAAATAGGTATTAAAGAAGGGTGCTTACCATCTAGTTGATTTCAAAGGAAATGGCTTAGCAGAGCCTAGAAATGGGCTCTACCTTAAGAAGTACTACTCTTAGGTCGGTCACCTGGGTGGCTTCTTGTATATATGTATAGTATTTTATACATTTTTGTCTTTTTCGTTTTACGGACATGTAGTTATTTATGTCTTATTTTTCACTATGGAATATGTCAAGTGAATCGCAATTTTACTTTGGGTTCATGGACAGTGCTAGCTGAGACACTTGGAGACTTGCTTCCATAGATTGGGTGATTTTCACACCTAGAGGCCAATTTCTATCTTCCCGAGGTATTTTTCTAGGCGACACAACCAATAATGTTGCTGAGTACAGGGTTGTGGTATAATTGTAATGTGATTCTTTGTCACACAACATTTCTCACCTCCGAATTTACTTATATTCTCAACTGGTTGTGTCCCAGTTAAATGGGGTTTACCGCATTTATGATCCCACTCTTCACCAACGGTTCCTTAGGGTATGTCTCTTAGAACGATCTTTTGATTATATTACTTATATTCATATTCCTAGGAGATGTAATCAATTAACTGATACTCTAGGTAATCAAGTTTTAGATTGGCATGTTGCTCATATGTAAAAGAAAAAGCACACACATGCACATGTAAATACATTTGTAAAAAATGTTATCCATGAAATGAGAAAGATGTGTGTGTGTGTGTGTGTGTGTGTGTGTGTGTGTGTGTGTCCAAAATAGTTTCATGAGTACAAAAGTGGGCATGAAAGCCTCAAAAGCAATCAATATACCTCATTGGGCTTAAGCCCTCAAAATACATAGTACAAAAAGTTCCCTTGGTACATAAATGGTCCGACTCTATCTAAGGTCTAGGCCTACTAGCCCTTCTATAGTGGACAATGATGTTTGCAAGATGCAAAAATAACTGGACCTAGGTTTGAGGCACCCCTACTACATGTGGTTGCATAGCTGGGGGAAGATCCTCGATCTTGGGCATAGGAACTGCACGAATGAGAGCAGTAAGGTTCCTCTCTATTCGTCATAGGACTCTATCATCCTCTCCAATTGGGGGTCCTCCTACCACTGCTAGTCCTCTTGTTGTTGTTGGTCCTTCCTCTGGTTGAGCACCATACCTAGTCCTAGTGAATTCTGTCAGTCGAACATGTACCACATCTATACATAACAGATTGGTATGTTAGTACTCTGACACATACATAAAAAGGATATATTTAAAAAATGACATTTAATAACTTTAAAATATATGTTACCTATATCACCACTCTCCTCTCCATGGGGCACGGGCATGTTGGGATCTCTAAGGAAGTTAATCCCTGCATAGGGATATTCCTCTATGATTGGGATCTGACATGCCCACCAGTTGAAGCATTTGTCATCGAAGGCATCTTGGGTCCTTCCTCCACCCTAAGTAAGACCACCCACCTACACAATGTTGGGAAGGAGGCAACATGCCCCCGTGTTGTCTCTCTCAGAATAATACTCGACACCCTCTCAAAAAATAAATAGCATAAGATGGTACCAAACCCGAAGTTCTTGTTGGTGCGCCTACGACACTCTTTGAGTTGTCTCTTCATGCATACTAGCATGGTATTACTCTAGTCAAAGATATTCACCTCTAAACATTGAACTGCACAGTGCATATGTGCACAGAAGGCTTAATGGAGTGTTGCGGATCCAATAATCCGCCCAATCATGAGAAATATGACTTGCAAGGAGAGGTTTGTAATCTTATGAATTGGAACCTGAGAACCTACTTTCTTGGTACTAGCCTCACAATGCATCGCGATGTAATCCTCTATGTTGTATGGCCCTGGAGGAAAATTCCTCAAGTTATTTGGTTCCCCAATCATTGAGAGGCCGGTCAAGAAGTAGATGTCCTTCATGGTTGGGGTCAATGATTGACCCTCTAACATGAACACCTCTACGTCAGGATGCCAATACTCTACCAAGGAATTAATCAACCTCGATTGTTGACTCATGAATGGGCACTCAAATAATTTCCATAAGCCACACTATTTTAGTGTAGTGATGGCCATAGGGTCCTCCTCAACCAAGACGTCCAACTCCTCATGTTCCCTCTCTCTCCGATGAACATACATCCTGTCACACACCAAAATTGGAGAGGGATTAATACTTGTGTTTTCCTTTTTAAATACAAAAGGAGGTGTACGCGGGTTGTAATTTACACAATGATGTATGCACTCAGGCTACCTATAACTCTGCTCGAGTACATATGTTGGATGTCCTTGGACAACCCACGTACATGCAGATGCTACCCTTTTACATGGGTACGAACCTCCCAAACTAAAAATTAAATACAAATAAATGGATTAAAATGAAAGAGAGAGTTATTTGTACTTACTTGGTCTAAGTGGGAAGGTTTTTCGTCCACCGTAGCTCCGGAAATTCATGTTTTTTATACAGGGTTTTTTTGACTTTTTGTTAATTTTCAAATTGCAATGGTAAAAATGAGCTATCCATCTCTATTTGTAGACATTTTTGGCCCCTTTTCCCTAATTTGGTCCCTTTTTTCACTTTTCCTAGCTTGTTGGCTACTCAAGTTCACTTTTGAGTTATCTTTTGGTCGTTTTGGTGGACTTCTCCTTTCGGTTTGGAGATTTTTTTGAGATGGGTTATGTTCATATCATCCCATGGTAAAGGTCATTTTTTTCCAACTTTTTGCATATAAGTTAGGTTTTCATTTCCAACTTTCTACATATTGTTGTCTTTTCTCTTCGCCATAGGATCAATCCCACCGAAGTGTGATGCAAAAACTTCTCAACCGCTTTAGAAGTGTCGTAATCATGTGGTAGATCCTACCTCTACATGGATTCCCTAGGTGGATCCTTTGTTGCATTTTAGTGTCCATGTTGTGAGTTTGACTATAGGTTTGGGAGTCCTTGTTAGTCCCGCCATGATTACATAATTAATCCTCATTATTATCATTAATCATCTTTCTTAGCCTTACCCACGGGACACCCTAATGAGTATGCTTTGTTGTCTTTCAAGATTGCTTTAAATTTTGATAGCAACATTGTGCGAGACTATATTTATTCTTTTCGATCTCATTTGGATTACTTGAGAAAAGAAGCCCCCCTGGAATCTTCTTTAAGCCCTTTTCAGACTCTCTAAAAATGAAAATATTATCCAGTGATCTTGTTTCCCTTCACGCTCGCCAAAATCAAATTTGAAGGCACATCTTTCCAATGGTAGTTTACCCCTTTCTCGGCCCAAATGACTAATTTTACAAATAAAGGTATGCTCTAGGAACTTCGGTTCACTAGAAGAGTATTCTCAGGCGTAATTTTAACCCTTTTTCGGGCCTCAGGGACTAAATTTTAGAAAAAGGAACATTCTCCTTGGTTTTGTTTTATCACCTTTTTCGGGCCTTGGAGATTACTTACAAAAAAGGAACCCCCCCGAAGTCCATAGTTAATCTTTTTTCAGACTCCCTAAAATTAAAAAGATCGCCTAGTGACCTTGTTCCTTTCACACTCGTTAAATTGGTCCAGAAGAACATTTCC
This sequence comes from Picea engelmannii, assembly GCA_009831015.1. Taxonomy (NCBI): domain Eukaryota; kingdom Viridiplantae; phylum Streptophyta; class Pinopsida; order Pinales; family Pinaceae; genus Picea; species Picea engelmannii. The sequence continues at coordinate 945,698 of ML776695.1, forward strand.
TTGGCATGAGTTTAACCCTTTTTCTAGCCAGTAGATTATTGTGGAAAAAGGTAAGCCTCGAAATACTTATCTCGCTGAGAGAGTTCTCCTTAGTTATATTTTATACTTTTTCGGGCTAAGGAGACTAAACCTAGAAAAAATTGTGAGTCCATAGTTAATCTCTTTTTAGACTCCTTAAAATTGAAAAGATAGCCAAGTGATATTGTCTTTGTCACACTCGTTAAAACGGTTTTGAAGAGACATCCTTTCAATGCAAGTTTAACCCTTTTTCGATCCAATTGGACTAATTGTGAAAAAGGTACTCCATGTAGTCTTCTTTAACATTTTTCAGATTCTCTAAACGTGAAAAAACCATCGATCTTACCTTCTCTGGGCTCGTAAAATTTTACATGGAAGGAGTCTTATTGTGTCATGTTTAATCACATTGCGGGTCTCATCTTTGCGTCTTTGGCCTAATGTCAGCTCCATGTTGCTCTCAACTGAACCTTTCAATAATTCCTTATACGCAAGCCTTGCAACACTTTTTTCCTTTTCGATTTGACAACTTGACCCATGGAGGAATTTTCCTCGAGTGTCCTTATCCTGCACATGTCTCCTTGCCCTGAGCATAATTATGTTCCATGCGCTCTGAACCAGTTTGCTTGCTCGCGACACTCATTCCTCCTTTGTAAAATAGCATTCTTTTATTCTTTTTCATTCTCGTTAAAATATTGGAAAAGACAAAAAAATCAAACATCCCAAAAAGAGGGGACGTGAAATATACATTCCTCTTTTCGGCAGCAAGATAGTCACCCTTGGACAAAGCACATTGTTTTGTTTGTTTGTCAAGCATTGGGATATAGTATGATATTAGGAAGTTGTTCTCGTTACATAGAGTTGTGTCCTCCTCTATTTGGTTACTCTTCCAAACATATGGATATTTTTTGGTGCATCCTGTATCACAGACTTATGTCAATATTACGTTGGTTGAGTCTGATCATCTTTCATGATTTTTTCCAAGGGAAGTTTTATCTAACCTGATTCGGCCATTCTGTATTTTGTTACTTGACTTCCATGAGTTGGCCATCCCATGAGTCCAGTCAAGTCCAGATTCAAAATCGACGAACTTCTCTTCCTGATCATCAATATCCTCCAGTCATTTCTCGATGGCTTGTCGAACACCTCAGAGTAGTGAGTCTTACACTTATATTGTACTCCTACCTGAGTTGTTGAAGATATTGAAGTTGTTTCTCTATCTATGGTGTTCTCATCTCAAGCCATCAGGGATGATTTTAGGGGCTAAATTTCGCTCATGGGCTAATTTTCCAAGGTTTTCCCAAAAAACGATTCGTTATTCTAAAAATGATTCACCCAAATTCTATAGGATAAAATTATTTTACCTTTAAAATCGCCAAAATTTTATACAAACTATACAAAACACTTAGAAATTTGAATTTTTCACAAAAAATATTGCAAAACATTTATAGTTGGCATATGAAGGATTAGTAAGATTCGCCAAGGTCTCTACATTTAAAAATAAATTTCCATCCTTAAAATCATCCCTGCAAGCCATAGGTGTCAATACTTTTTGAAGATGCATATTATATTGTAGTTGAATATTATCAAATGATTTTGAGATGTAGATCCGTTGTGTATTGCTCATGACTACACTTTATATAAATATTTGTATGACATGGATCTACAGTGTACTTGATTGGAAGCCATGATTAGTTCATTCTCATCATGGGTATTCCCACCTTGGAGAGATTATTGTTATTTTGCATATGGCACCTCCCGAACTCTGGTCCCAGGCTCACTCGACTTCGTGCATTCCCACTAGAAAAGATATTTTAATGTATTTTAGCATCAATTGCTATTTTGACCTCACACATTAGGGGGCATATGTTATATCCCTAAAATTCCCTACCTATGCATGCATGGCATTATATTTTCTACTTGCACAATTTTCCAAATTACTGCTGAGGAACTCTCTTTACAAGACCATTTTTTGGAGCATGTACGCGTCCTGCTACACTATTGCCCACGTACATACACTAGCTGCATTCTAGATAGTCTGCATACATATGCTAGTTTCATACTAAACAGCCTACATTTACCTCCAAAAGTTTCAAAAAATAAAAAGTTGCAAGGGATTCAGTGGAGTTAACGGGCTATTGGAGGTTTGCTAACCAATTCACCTGTTGTAGCCCATCCCCAAACTGAATAACTATCCCTTTTTCATATAAAATGAGGTCTTGGGATCCCATTCCAACATCAAGTATTGGAATAGTGAAACTCTTCTCAAATCCATTTCCCTCCTTGCCTAAGTATTTGCGACCCCTTTTGAGTTCTTGTCTCAGTATTCCCTCTCTATACTTTTATCCTATACATTCCCCTCCCTTCCCATGAAGTGATAAGTTGATTGTGAGATAAATATTTGGAATAGTGCACTTGGAGCAACATTAAGAGGAACCTGGACCAGGTTCACAAAGCGTCGACCTACAAAGTTTGTAATTTTCGATCTTTGGATTTGAATAAAAGAATCATTTTCCTATCCCAAATGATATCTTTATGTTTTTCATTTGATTTATGCATAACGGTTTATATCTAAACCTAATATTGATGAGTAGAGATAGAATATTTGTAGCGTTGTTTTCCTAAGTGTTCTTGGAGGTCAGGTTTGGGAGGATACCTACACCCTGGGAGCTACAAAGTTGTAGGTGGTCTACATTGAACGTTGGACCAGAGTTACTACTTCTGACCTACTTTCCTATATCTTTCTATTCATCTATTTAGAGTGTTTGGGGTAGTTTAGGAATTAGATTGTCTTTTAAGGGAGATCATAGCTTTGCCTATACTTTGACCCTGGTATATTAATGGGGGGATTTTCCCTGCTAGCACTTATCTGCAGTGAAAATCTTGTAAAGGGGTTTTATTTATTGTAACCAAAGTTTTATTATCAAAGATTCATGTTGTCAGCCCTGTGAGCATTCTCTCCAAGTGAGAGACTTTTTGTTGAAGAGCTAGGTTTTCATGCCCATGAGAATTCTCTGTAGGTGAGAGTTTTGTTGGGAATTAATATCTGGTGCATTGGGCATTAGTTGTAGGGAATTAGTAGAGGTGGCGCACCTCAACTTGGTGTTGAGTGTGTTACTTCAAGTACTACTACGTAGACTAATGTAATAGAGTAGAATATGAGCACTGGATTTTTGGAGTAGCATTGTTTAGTAGTAACCTAGGTAATGTTACATTTTGGTATCAAAGAAGTTTGGTAATGGGGTTGTTACAAATTGGTATCAGAGCGGTTTGGTAACAAGGATGTTACACATTGAGTAGAATATAAGAAACTAATCTTACAAGAAAAAACAGTCTTAAAAATATCCTTCTAGTCTTAAAAATGTACCTAGCCATTAGGCTAAGCCATGCTACCTCAAAATGCTCACTTAGAGAATGCTCAAAATACCACTTTGTGACATATCCGACATGTTAAGCCCTAATATTGGCTCATTACCCATTAATTGGGGCATATTATATTAGTAATGTTATTTTATTTATGTCATCTTTATTCCATTAGTTGTAATTATACCTCCTAGTCTCCTATCTATACCAAGGAGACATTTTCATTTGGAATCATCTAGTACTTGAAAAATTAATGTGGGGTAAAAGGAGGTTGTTGTTACACATAAAAAATACTCACTTTGATAATGTCGCAAGTGTCGCCATTACAAGGGTCGCAAGTGTCGCACTTTGCTCACAAGTGTCGCAAGTGTTAAAGAAAGCATACTGTCATGATGCCTATGTCGTGCCTATAATGACATGAGAAGGACACTTGAAACACCTCAAACATTTGATTTGGAAGAGAAGAAATGAGTCAGCAGGCTTATAAACCTTTTGCCATCTGAAAGAACCACAAAAACTGAGTTTTTGGAGGGGAGTGCTCCCCTATACCTCTTTTGGGAGTGTAGGCGCTCCCCCTTACACTGTCTGGGAGCGTTATAAAGCTTCTTTGGCCCTTCTGGAGGAGCGCTATTGATTTTAAGAGTGTTGGAATTCCCATAAATCCTACTAGGGAGCACTGTAGCACTTTGATGGCCCTTTTGAGGGAGCGCTACCTATTTTGGGCAGTAGTTGATTTGTTGAGAAGAATGGGGGAAGGATCTTTTCATTCTTAGAAGGAAGTTGAGCTCGAATCCTCAATCAAGCCATGATATTAGGGAAGATCTCTAACTAGAGGAGGAAAATCCTCAACTCACCCTAAGAATATCTCAAGTTGTTGAGCCTCTCCAAGGCTATATAAGCAAGATTTCTCATGTTGAAAGAAGGACTGAAAAGAGAGAATCACACCAAACTTATGATCTCATAAGTGGTGCTGGAACAGAGATATTTTGGAAGCAAGAGGCCTATGATCTCATAGGGAGCAATCGGTGAAGCTATCATCATTCAGATCATGGATCTTTTGATCAAGGGTTAGACAAGGAGGACTTGACGAAACTGTTGCAATCCATCTATGGTTGTAAGCAATGTTTTGTCCTCATTAATATAATTTGCTTGGCCTGTTTCTTTCTAATTCGTGTTCAATATCACATGAATTTGTCTCTTTAGTAGATAGACCCATTTTGGACTAATCTTGATAGATTAGGAAGTAGTGGTACTTTGTTTGTCTACAGGGCTTATCGAGGAGTGAAAGATTGGAACTCAACTCGGAGCGTGCAGGGACAAACACCGATAAAAGGTACTTCTTTTCTCCTTCCTTCTCACACACTAGTCCACCTAGATATAAAAGGAAGTCAGTGACCATGATAACAACTTTTTGTCTTAGAGTTAAGAGTCTATCTCTTTGAGGAGATCTACCTGTCCACAGGGAGATTTTCCTTCAACAGAAACTGGCGACTCCACTGGGGAAGAATCGAAACTTTCATAGTTTTGTTTTTTCCTCATAGACCTTTCCTTACACTATGATTGTGTTCAGACCTTTTTCACCCCTTCATATCTGATTGCACTTGTTGATTGACTCTTTACCCCATCACACTCGGCCTGATTGTCAAAATTTGATCAAAATTTTGGGTTTTTTGGACTTTTTCTGAGCTTTAGGAATCCAACGCTCCCCTCACTTGTTAGGAGGGTGCCAACACTCCATTAAGATGCTGGAAAGAGCTTTATAATGCTCCAGTGTCCCTTACACTAGAGCGCCAACCCCTTTTTGCACAAAATTTCTTCAAAAATTGCAATTTTTGGAGGTCCAAACCTTGTTTCTTCACTTGCTGAGCTGCTTTGGGATTCAACGATTCTTCCTTTGACCTTTGACATGCTTCCTCTTGAGAAGTAAACACCTTTTTGTTCAAATTTTATACCCTTCTTCATTATTTTTGAGTTTTTGCTGTTGAGACCTTGAAATCGATCCATTGTTTTTTCCTCTCCTATCCGACTGAGTGGGAACTCCAGTCAAGGACATCAGAAGTGTAATGACCCTTTACTTATTAATATGAATAATTTCATAAATAATCCTAAAAATTAGCTAAATTATAATTAATTATTATATAACCTTAATTAATTATATGTTATTAATTAATTATTTTGACTATGATTAGCTTAAGTATGATTAACTCTTTAATTAAGGGTTAATGAATGATTAATTATTAAGTGAGTCATTAATTGATTAAGTATTAAATTAATGGTTAGTGATTAATTTGATTATTAATTAAGTAATTGATTAATTAAGTATTAAACAAAGGGGAGGAAATAAAATATAAGGTTAAATGGGGTTACGTATCCCAAAGGGGGATAACGTAACCAATACGTAAAAGGGAACATTTAAAGAAAGGATAAGACAATTAATATTAGGATAAGGCAATTACGAAGGGGATAAGAGTAATAAAGAGTTTGGTGGGGGAAATGAATGTGCAAGGGCGGTGAAGGAGGAATAAGGGAGGTGGAGAAGGAGTATGAGGGGAGATGGATTCATGCATTCGAGGGGAGGACAGAACTTGGAGTATTGGGGACAGAGTTAGTTTACAGTGGGATTTACAGTGCACCGGGGCTGAAGAGGTTTTGGGCTCGGAGGGCTAGGATGTCCATTGATGTCCTAGGGCTGGGCGTACTAGTCGGTAGGGTGGTTGGATTTGGGGTGTCCTAAGGAGCAGCGTGCGGATAGCATCAAGTGGAGGATAGCATCAGAGTGAGGTATGTAAATGGATACCAAATTTATTTATTGAAATATTGGGTTGATTGTGCTAGATTAAGTGAAAATTGAGTAAATTTAAATTTACTGTTCTGTTTTAATTATATGGTAGTTTAAATTAAATGACGGTCACTACAAGAAGTCTGTAACTCTTCTCATTTGGTTCTTTGAGGTCATATGATCCAATCTCTTTCTCCTTCCTTTTGCATTTTTGGTTTTCTTTCTCTTGTTTGATCGCAAGAAAAAGGGTGTGTTGTTTGTGCGAAATCTACATATTCTTGTTTGAATCTCCTTGATCTGAAAGGGTAGTTGGCAAGAGAAATTTTTCATTGAATTGATTATCATTTGCATACAAACGAAAAAAGTACATCTTAATGATTAGTTTTCATATTAGTTTGCATTTTTGAAATGTTTTAGCATCATATTGGATTTGATTGAGAACAAAATTGATTGAAGGCATTCCTTATCAAGTGTTTGATAGTGAAAACGACTCTTCTTCTTTCCCTTAAATAGTTATTCATTGAAAAGAAACGATTGCTTATCATATTTCATGCATTTTTTTGGGAATTGAGTCATAATTCCATCAGTTTCACTTTCGTACACCCTCTGAGTAAACAACAACCATTAAAATCAATGCTTAACTAAAATTTATCATACTTTTTACATCTTTGTTAGCAAACCTACACTAGTTTAAGGTGTAGGGATTTGGAATAGGTTGAAAGGATAACTTTCCAAAGCTATCGAACAAACTTAGTATCTTGCGGCAGGGAGAGTCAAATCCAATTATCGTATTGGCTTGTTGGGATCCCCCTCTCACACAGGGGTTACGCACAAGGTCACATTCGGGTGAGTTACGGAGATTATCCCTCTGTGGCCCAACTGTTTGTAGTGGTTGGATCGTATATTGGGGGTCATTGGAAGGTATACCCACGATTATGTGTGGGAGCCTTTCAAGTTGATTTTGGACTTGTTATCCTACCCATACGTTCCAATTGGACTGTTGATTGTACCTGCCCAAGGGCTGACTGCGGATTGGTAACCTTAGTGGCCATAATATTTAGGGTCTTACACAAGGTGACGGTGAAGGGAAGTCTCACTGTACCTAGAACAGACGTTGGTCAAACTCACTCGGGCTCCTTGCAGGGTAAATCTACAATTACTACATGGAATCTTGCACCAAGGCGTAAGTCTGTTAAGCAGGTCGCCAACATAACTGATCCACCCACTCTATCCCCGCCCCTTCCTATTTTGATCTCGCAACGTTGGATTTCATTACCAACTAGTGGTTTCATCATAGGAAGGTTTGTTTCATTGATTGCTTCTCAGATTAATAGCGTGTGTTGTTTGTTTTACTTAGTGGACCCTAGGTTGAGTCAGTGTTAATGGCATCGAATCTTGGGAGTACCAATGGAGGAACCCCTTCTCCTGGGGAACCTTATACCTTTCCTTCATTTGGAAACTTTGGTCCTCCATATGTTTCCACACTGAGTCTTCCAGGACTCACTATTGTATTACCAGTTTGGTTGTTCCCCACTCCGGTGATCCTAAATCCTCCCAATGTTTCAGTTGCACCTAATACTTTAGATGTTGGTATGCCACCCACACATCAAACTCACGTCGACTTTTCACCTTCTTCGTCGATTAATTCTCCTCCCATTTCTCCTTCTTCGCCTAGTGAAATCTCTAAAGCAAGTAGCTAGGTTAATCAGAAGAAGAAGAAACGAAAAGAGAAGAAGAAGAAGAACCTGAAAAGGACAAAGACCCCAACAACATCATATGTTGGCTCTAAGAAACCAGTTACTGCTAATAGTACTGGGAGCGTTGATGAGGTCAACAAGATTAAAATGAAGAATCCAAAACCCAAATTCCCTTCCAGCCTTTGTAAGGGTGACCACTTTTTGAGGGATTTCCCCGGTCTTACCCAGGTCTTAGAAATGTGGTCCTCCACGTCATCGGCCTTTGTCAGTCATGTCGATGATACCCCGTCAACTAGTGATGTTCAGGTTGGTAAGAAGAAGCAAACTGTCAAGTTCCCTTGCATGTTATGTAAAGGTAATCATTACTCTCACCTTTGTCCTCGCATGGATGAGGCTTCTTCTCTTTTGGAAAAACTTCAACTTCCAAAAGGTTATCGTAAGCTTTCCTTTGACCCATCCTTGGTTGATGGACTGGTCAATCCGGTTCCATCCCCGGTTAGTCCAGTTAATCAGGTGGTCAATCTAGTTTCCTCCTCGATTGAACCACAAACCGAAGTAGTTGATCCAGTTCCATCATCGATCAGCCCCAATATTCCTCTAAAGAGTGCCAAAGTGATCGATCTAGTTTCACCATCGGTCGATCCCATTCCTCCATTGTGGAATGTCAAAGTGACTGATCCAGTCCCTTCCTCGGTCAGTCCCACTCTTCCTCTCAAGAGTGCCAAAGTGGTCGATCCAGTTTTACCATCGATCGATCCCATTCCTCCATTGAGGAATGATAAAGTGACTGATCCAGTCCCTTCCTTGGTCAGTCCCACTCTTCCTCTGAAGAGTACCAAAGTGGTCGATGCGATTTCTCCATCGGTCGATCCCATTCCTCCATTGAGGAATGTCAAAGTGACTGATCCAGTCCCTTCCTTGGTCAGTCCCACTCTTCCTCTGAAGAGTGCTAAAGTGGTCTATCCAATTCCACCATTGGTTGATCCGATCCAATCATCGGTCGATCCTACTCTCCTTCTATAGATTAAACATGATACTGCCCATGTTTTTCTCGTTAATACAGACTCTACTGTACCGGGGGGAATTCCTCCTTCTCCTGCGAAACCCCCTCCAAGTAATGAGGCCATTCTTTTTTATTGGGGTGTGCTAACTAGGCCTTGTCTTCCCTCCCACATTCCTTTCCAGATTACAGTACAGGTTCATGGTTGGGACGTTCTTCAAACACTAATAGATGAAGGTGTGTCTGTTAGTATTTTGTCTTCTGTTGCTTGGTATGCTTTGGGTTGTCTGCAGCTTGCACGGTTTACATAGAATCTATTAGCTTTTAACATAAGAACTAGTCAACCTTTAGGGATCCTTCCTCAGTTTCCTATAACTTTGGGAGGGAAAACTATCTTTATCGATGTCATGGTAGTCCGAGACCCCTTGGATTTCACTTTACTCCTTGGGCGGGATTATGTCTATGCTATGAAAGCTCTTGTATCCACACTTTTCCTGTGATATATTTCCCTCACGATGGAAGAATTGTGACTATTGATTAACTTTCATTCATCGGCCCCGACTGGCTTACCTCCCTAAGTGGTTCCTATATGCAAACAATATCACCCTCACCGCATGTCAATTATGTGGCATTGTCTCCCATGATTTCAACTTCTGATGCTTTGGATCCGGTAGTTGACATGGTGATCTCCTCCGTAGGGTTATTGGAGCCTGATCTACTTACCCCTATCACAACCCTCGACATGTGTTCCTTCCAGAGTGATTCTCTTCGATCTGGAGAAGATCTCTTGGAAGCCATGACCAAGTTTTGTCCCTTGACATGGTACCCTTCTAGAGCACTATCCTCTCGGAAGCCATGATCAAGAAGAAACCACGAGCACAATTTCTCTTCTCTATGGCAAGATCGTTAAAAAATGAAACAGAGGCTCTGAGCATAGCTCTTTTCCTGTGTCAAGCTCCTTAAAAAATGAAACAATCACCTCTCTTGAACCTTCTTTCCATCCACCCTTCTCCTTTTTCTCATCTACTAGAGAACTTGGTGACGACCTCAGAGCCGGTGAATGAATCGAAGCTTGGAGGGCATGTCTCCATCCTTTGATGATCTTTCTAGATTTAATCCACTAGCTTTCAAGCTGGGGGCATACCGAGCTTAGTCTTTGTTCTTTATCGTGCTCGTAAATACATGAGAATGCATCCAGGTAGACTTTTATCTCTTTTTTCAGACCTGTATGGATATACGAAAAATAAACCCCCTGGAGTTGTCTTTAAGCCCTTTTCAGACTCTATAAACATGAAAAGATTGCCGAGTGATCTTGCTTCCTTTCCCACTTGTTAAACGGTCTGAAAGGGTGTCTTTCAAGTGATAATTTATCTCTTTTTCAGCCTCGCGAGACTAACATTACAAAAAAGGACAACACTAGAGTCATCTTTAAGTTCTTTTCAGACTCTCTAAAGATGAAAAGATTGCCGAGCACCTTGTTCTCTTCATGCTCGTTAAAGTATTTGAATAAAATGTTTGTTGAGCGATAGTTTATCTCTTTTTCGGTCTCGTCAGACTAATTTACGAAAAAGGAACTGAGAGAGTTCTCTTTTAAGTGTTTTTCCAGACTCTATAATCATGAAAAACCTTCGAGTTTTCTGTCTTTGGACTCGCTAAGCAAAACATCGACAGGCCCATATGGGACCGAACCCTTACTTATTCGAGTTCATTAAACAAAGGAAGCGGAACTTACCGAAGGTGATTTTTATCGAGCATGTGTTATCCTCCTTAAGCTCGTTAAATTAAAAAGAGGTACTCATCTATCTAGATGGGGGAAAAAATTGAAAGAAGAAAGCCAAACAGTTTTTTGAGAACTCTCTCAGTTCCTTTTTCGTAAAGTAGTCTGACGAGACCAAAAAAGAGATAAACTATCGCTCAACATAATTTTTCTTCAAATACTTTAAAGAGTGTGAAGAGAACAAGGTCACTTGGTAATCGTTTCATCTTTAGAGAGTCTAAAAAGAACTTAAAGATGACTCGAATGTTGTCCTTTTTCATAATTTTAGTTTTGCGAGGCCGAAAAAGAGATAAATTATCACTCGAAAGACGCCCTTTCAAACCTTTTAACGAGTGGGAAAGGAAGCAAGATCACTCAACAATCTTTTCATGTTTAGAGAGTTCGAAAAGAGCTTAAAGGAGACTCCAGGGGGTTCCTTTTTTGTGTATCCATACAGGTCCGAAAAAGAGATAAAAGTCTACCTGGATGCATTCTCATGTATTTACGAGCACGAGAAAGAAAAAAAACTAAGCTCGGTATGCCCCCAACTTGAAATCTAGTGGCTTAGCTCCAAAAATATTATCAAAGGCTGGAGACATGCCCTCCAAGCTTCAATTCATTCACCAGCTCGAAGGTTGTCACCAATTTCTTGTCTCAATACCCATGTCAGTCCATGTTCATTTGATCTACCAATTACATCTCTGTGTCCGTTTCGTGTCATTGATGGGGGATACATCAAGGCCCTCCTTCAACGAGTCTATTCCTGTCGACTTCAACACATTATCCAGGAACTAGACTTAGAAACCAGTTAGTACTTTGGGACCTGCATGCCTCAATGGTAGGCCTCCTCACATTCAACAGTGGGTTTACATCATTGACTTTTGATCGGATGATTCCACGGATGTTCGACATCATCTCATCCATTCAAATTCGTTGGGATGTACTAGGGTACCTTGGGAATAATTGACATTAATGGTGATCTCCCTTGCGCTTGTTAATGGTTTACATCATTGACCAGTAATCAAGTGGTTTCTTCCATGTTCGACGTCAGGACATCTATTCACATGGTTAGAATCGTACTACATCGGGATTGGTAATAAGACCTTGGGTTGAGTGATCACTTCGATATGTACTTTGCCCAGGTTGTGATGGATTTCCTCTTGAACAACGACACATATACTGTTACATAGATCCACTTTGTATTGGTCGTGGCTATGTCTTGTCATCTCGTAGATCCACTATGTATTCTTTGTGGCTACGATCAGTTCAGGTCATAAAGAGTATAGATCCATAGTGTATTTTCAGTGGCTATACCTTTTTATCAATACAATTATGGATCCACAGTGTATTTTATGGCGGCCATATCTTGCAAGTCTTGATCACCCAAGCATAGGTATACCTGCCTTGCGTTTGAAACATGTCATAATATTTGTTGGATGTTTGTGTGCAGCTTTTGTCAGGTTCTCTGCATCTATACCCTTTCTTGAAAGTCTACAAAGCATTTCAGTTATCAGTTCCTATCTTCTAACTTCATACTTTGGGGGGAATTCTGCTACACATCAAAAATACTCACTTTGATAGCGTCGCAAGTGTCGTCATTACAAGGGTCGCAAGTGTCGCACTTTGATTACAAGTGTCGCAAGTGTTAAAGAAAGCATATTGTCATGATGCCTAAGTCATGCCTATAATGACATGAGAAGGACACTTGAAACACCTCAAACATTTGATTTGGAAGAGAAGAAATGAGTCAGTAGGCTTATAAACCTTTTTCCATCTGAAAGCACCCCAAAAACTAAGTTTTTGGAGGGGAGTGTTCCCCTATACCTCTTCTGGGAGTGTTGGTGCTCCCCCTTACACTGTCTAGGAGTGCTATAAAGCTTCTTTATCCCTTATGGAGGAGTGCTGTTGATTTTAGGAGTGTTGGCACTCCCATAAAGCCTACTAGGGAGCGCTATAGTGCTCTCATGGCCCTTTTGAGGGAGAGCTACCTATTTTGGGTAGCAGTTGATTTGTTGAGAAGAATGGGGGAAGGATATTTTCATTCTTAGAAGGTAGTTGAGATCGAATCCTCAATCAAGCCATGATCTTAGGGTAGATCTCTAACTGGAGGAGGAAAATCCACAACTCACCCCAAGGATATCTCAAGTTGTTGAGCCTCTCCAAGGCTATATAAGCAAGCTTTCTCATGGTGAAAGAAGGACTGAAAAGAGAGAATCACACCAAACTTATGATCTCATAAGTGGTGCTGGAATAGAGATATTTTGGAAGCAAGAGACCTATAATATCATAGGAAGCAATCAGTGAAGCTATCATCATTCAGATCGTGGATCTTTTGAGCAAGGGTTAGACAAGGTGGACTTGACGAAACTGCTGCAATCCATCTATGGCTGTAAGCAATGTTTTGTCCTCATTAATATAATTTGCTTGGCCTATTTATTTCTAATTCATGTTCAATATCACATGAATTTGTCTCTTTAGTAGATATACCTATTTCAGACTAATCTTGATAGAGTAGGAAGTAGTTGTACTTTGTTTGTCTACAGGGCTTATCAAGGAGTGAAAGATTGGAAATCAACTCGGAGCGTGCAAGGAAAAACACCGGTAAAAGGTACTTCTTTTCTCCTTCCTTCTCACACACTAGTCCACCTATATCTAAAAGGAAGTCAGTGGCCATGATAAGCACTTTTTGTCTTAGAGTTAAGAGTCTATCTCTTTGAGGAGATCTACTTGTCCGCAGGGAGATTTTTCTTCAACAGTTGCCCCCTCGAAGAGGCTTATTATCTGAAATTTTTTCTTTTTCAAGGCGTTGAGTACTTATTCTGAGGTTTTTCTATGCTATATTGATATTTGGTTCTTAACATATGGTATCAGAGATCAAGGTCTTGGGGTTTCGCTGCTACATCTGAGACATCGTGGCATTTTTGCTATAACTTTTTTTTCTACAATGATTTAGAAGGAACAATTTGGAGGATATTTAGTAGATAGATCAAGGTACGTTGGGTTACAATTTCAACTCCTAAGGCCTTATACTTTCGGAGATACATCCTTTTTAAGATAGGGTTTTGGAATCATCTTGAATTGAGTCATTGCGTAATTTTCGCTATAAATTGTTTTCTGTAAGGTTTCATACCCTGAACTCCGGAGGATATTCTCAGAAATTAGTAAGGTATCTGTGGTAGAAATTTCAGCTTCTGGGTCATCTTAAATTTGTATATACACCCTCTGGAAGATAGGGTATCTGACTAGTCCTATTGACTAGTCTCAAGAAGGTGTTCTGGGTAAAACAATCATAAATTCTTCATAGAGTATCCAAATTTAGTGAGACTAGTTGCATTGGATAGTGGACAGCCCATAGTAGTTCTGGTATGAGTTTTAGAATTTTATATCAATTATTTTGTGTGGGGCACACTATACAAGTGAGATCTTCTGGAAAGGCCACAAATCATAAAGTTGTGGGGAAGTTACCGTAAATTCCACTTGGCACATCCAATTTTTATTAGACCTGGGGCATTGAAGAGAAGCAATATCAGAGACCTACAAAAAATAAAAGATCATACTCAGAAGGGCCGAAATTTTGGAGATACAATAAAAGGAAGCTTGTCTAGCAAAACCACCTCAAAATCAAGGTTTAAAGTGATACTTGGCCAACATGCCACCAAACAAGGGAACTTCTACACCAAATAAGCCTCTAGACAATCCTACTTGGACTCTTGATGAAGGTGAAGAAATGCATAGGGACATAAATGAACTACAAAAGAAGATGGATTCAATGGAAACTAAGTTGGATACTAAGATGGATTCAATGGAAGCTAAGTTGGATACTAAGATGGATGGTTTAAAAGGGGAGATCATGGAAGGATTGAAAAATTTCCTAATAGAGAGGACACCTGAAAGTGAAAATGTATCCCATGAAATTCATGATGAGGACATAAGGAAGGTGAATCAAGAATGGATAAAATCCAACTTTGGGTTGAAGACCAACCATGTTACTAAGATCGATATGAGGAATTTTGATGGCAAGGACCCAATCACATGGATACTTCAGATGGAGTAATTATTTGATCTACATAATGTGCCACATACCCAAAAGGTATGAATTGCTTCTTTATATTTAGAACCCAATCAATTTGTATGGTATTGATGGCTTTGTTCTTGCAAATCACTCATCACTTGGAAAATTTTCACGAAAGAAATGGTAGCACACTATGAGGATACAAGGAGAAATACCTTCTTTAGCCAATTGATAAATCTCAAGCAAAAGGGTTCAGTTACTAAGCACATTGAGAAATTCCAAAGATTGAATATAAAGGTAACAAATATTCCAGATGAGCACTCGATTGATGTATTCATAGGAACTTTAAAGGATAACATTCAACATGAGGTTCGCCTTTGGGAACCCAAATCATTGGAGAATGCATTTAAGGTGGCAAGAAATGTTGAAAGTAAAAATATGGCTAT
>ML776695.1:960901-990734 GCA_009831015.1 Picea engelmannii
AGTTGACTCCCATGATATCGTGTAATGCATTGGCTAGAATTAACACTCCTCAAACCCTCAAGATCGAAGGATACATCAAAAAGAAAAAGGTAATAGTCCTAATTGATTCTGGCAGTACTCATAATTTCATTCACTATAAATTATCCAAAGCTCTCAATTGCTTTGTATATCCAGCGCCGGAGTTTCAAGTAATGATTGCAGATGGAGGAACTATCAATTTCTTGGGAAAATGCAATAAGATCAATCTTACTTTGTGGGAATATGTAATGAATAGTCCAATGATTTCTATACCCATGGGTGGTGCTGATGTCGTACTAGGAATCTAATGGTTACAATCATTAGGAACAACGGCTTTTAATTTTCAAGAACTTTTCATGAAATTTTCATTGGAAGGAAAAGAAATTGAGTTAAGAGGTATCATAGGGAAAATCAGTAAGGTGATAAGCTCTAATGGCATGACAAAATTATTGAAAAAGGGGAATCAAGGCGTTATTGTACAACTATGCTCACTAGATGTTCAAACATCTAAGCCATCTATTCCTCAAGATCTCCAAGGGATCATTGATAAGCATTCCAAAGTATTTGAAGATATTCCCAAAGGTCTTCCACCCACTCAAAATCATGATCATGAAATTCACCTAATTCCTGGGAGTGTTCCTCCTAACATCAGGCCATATAGATACCCTTATGCCTAGAAGAGTGAAATTGAGTGCATGGTTGAAGAAATGTTAAAGGCTGGCATTATTAGACCTAGCCAAAGTTCTTACGCTACACCAGTGGTAATGGTATTCAAGAAAGATAGCTCATGGTGTATGTGTCTAGATTATAGAGAGATCAACAAGATCATTATTAAAGATAAGTTTCCCATTCCTGCCATTGATGATTTTTTAGATGAACAACATGGAGCAATCTATTTCACAAAATTGGATCTTCGTTCAGGGTTTCATCAGATTACAATGAAGGAAGAAGATATCCCAAAAACAACATTCCGAACTCATGAAGGCCATTATGAATTTTTGTTCATTCCTTTTGGCCTTAAAAATGCACCTTCCACATTCCAAGGGTTGATGAATTCCATTTTCAAGACCTTCCTTTGAAATTTGTGTTATTATTTTTTGATGATATACTAATCTATAGCAATTATTGGGAGGATCATGTGTGACATGTTGACAAGGTGCTACAACTACTAAAGGAGAAACAACTATATCCCAAACCATCCAAATGTTTCTTTGGAGTGAAGGAGGTAGAGCATTTGGGTCATATTGTATCTCATGAAGGTGTCAAGGTAGACCCTAACAATATTAAGGCCATGATGGATTGGCCGATTCCCAAAACATTGAAGAAGCTTACAATATTTTTGGGTTTGACGGGTTACTACCGCAAGTTTGTGACGTAGACACTCTATCGGCCCTCGGGTCAAGGCCTGCTACAAGATCATTCTAATTCCTTCCCTTGAGTCAGATCGACTCTTCGATTCATCTTCAGGGAATCCCACGCACATGAAATGGTGCTTCTCCATAGGTCATTATGAATTGATCACACGCGATCAAACACGAAGCATCAATTCCAATCTCCCACTGACCAAACAATGTGGTCGTATTTCTCGCGATTTCGGAACTTCAGAGTTCGTGACTTCGCGACTTCTCCTTCCAAGTCTCTCAACACTTCGCCTTCCAAAACCCAAACTTTCGATGTGCCAAAATGCTTGTCACATCCTCTCCCATGATAGTATCGTGTTTTGCAATTTTGGGAATCTAGAAAATGGAATCTCGAATCCTTATCCTCCGAAATGCCGAAATGTTGAGTTCCGAATTGCTTCACCAATAGTTGGCCCCACACAAATATTTTCGCCCCTTCAGGACTTCACACTTCATGATTTCACGAATCTTGGTACAAGGATTTCGATTCTCCAACTCACGAGACCCCGAAATGATCAACAAAGGTTTGACCTCCGTGTCGACAAGTACACCACCTATCCACTCTCCACTGTCTACAATTTTTGACATGGATTCTTCTGCCCCTTCAACTCTCGAATTTTGAAATGAGAGTTCACGAGAGATCTAACCGCTCCATCTCTCCTGAGATTTACACTTTAGAAAACACTCGTCGTACCTCTCCTTGCTCCTCTGCAAGATCTGACGACTCTCGGGACTTCGCGAATTCTCCACGGAGAATTCTGACCGTCCGTTTCCTCCTTGACAACTCCCACAAATTCAACAAGCTATTCCTTTGCTGGAACTTATTTGCTTGGAAAGTAACTTTTCAGTTCCTCCCTTTGAATGCTTCAAGGTACTAACCCTCCTGATCTTTCTCCACAACTCGAGTCTTCAAGAAGACTCCTGCACGCACTCCTTGCAGCAACCCTTCAAATACTTCCAAGCATTGAATTCTTCGACTCTGCGCACTCTCTTTGCAATAGCAGTCCTTCAATTCTTTCCTTGGTTTATAAGTTCTAAACTTACAACCCGCCTATGCACACCCTGCACGGTTGTTGTGCTCAGCCTGCACTTCTGTGGGAATGAGAATAATGTTATCTCTCCTGAGATTTCAAAGATGAAACTCTAAACCCTTGTCAACGCACTCCTTACTGACGACTTCATTGCACTCCTTGCAAGAATTCTTTCTTAGATAGAGAAACAATTGAATCTCATTCCTTACACTCTCAGAATTCAAATACCTAACATGAAATCATGCATACATAGCATAAAAGAAAATGTACAACAGAAAGAGTAAAACAACCATGAACATAGCATTCAACATGTATACACAGAAAAGAATTAGAACACCATGAGTCTGAATCAAAGCTTCATATATTAATCTCAGAACTTCTATACATGGCTCTACTACACAACACTCTGCTTCTTCTCCTCTATGCTCTGTGCTCTCTTCCTACCATTGGGAATAATAATTCCTCCTCCACATGATACAAAATGATACGAGTGAGGGTGTCTATATCCATTTTCCCTCCAGCTCCTAAAACTATCTAATCCACAATTAAAAGCTACCTACTTACATTTACTACACATAAATGTCTCTACCTACTATAGATGAGAGAAAATCACTCATGATCTGTTTACAATCTACAAGTGTGTCTTCTCTTAATTATTTCATTAACATCCTCACATTTATTTCAAAACATCTCAAAACACTTTTGCAACGTGTTGAAATGCACTGGCGCTTGTCCCAACTGTCTTCCACCTCCACGCTTGCTTGTTCTTGACGATGCTCCTGCATCATACTCCCTCTCTTGTAAATTTTCATGGACTCCTGTCCATGAGCTCTCACACAGTCTATCCATGCTTTTGAATCTCTGCTTCATTCTCCCAGCTGGCATCTTCAACTAGATGTCCCTTCCACTTGACAATGTATTCGAAATATTCCTTTCGCTTGGTCCTCTTACTAACTCTTTTGTCTAGTATGCTTTCCATTTGTGGTTTCTCTACAACTGGCATCTGTTTAGTCCACTGAACCTCTGGTTCTTCATTACCTACTTCTTCTTCTTCAGCTTTGTAAGGGTACAAATATGAGATGTTGAATATCGGAGAAATTCCGATCCCATTGGGTAATTCGATCTCATAAGCATTTGTCCAAAATTTTCTTAGGATATTGCACAGTCCAATTTTCTTCATTTTTCAGTTTATTATATGTCCCCCTTGGGAACCTTTCCTTCCTCAAGTGCTCAAGGATCAAATCACCAACTTTGAACTGAATTTCTCTCCTGTTTTGATCTGCTCTTCGCTTATACTCTTGGATCAAGTTTTGCAATTGCTCCCTAACTTGGTTATGAAGCTCCTTCATTGCTTCTGCAAAATCCTCTGCACTAGCACTTCTAGTCACAGTCTGGTCTGAATATCTCAATTCATAAACTCCCCTTGGCTGCATGCCATAAACAACTTGGAATGAACTCTGCCCTATGCTTCTATTAAGTGAATCGTTATATGAAAATTTTGCCTGTGGAAAAATGTTGTCCCACTGACTATGATGTTCAGTCACCAAACTCCTCAACAAGTCTCCCAAACTCCTGTTCACAACTTCTGTCTGTCCATACGTCTGAGGATGATAAGCAGAACTGAACGACAAGTTTGTTCCCAACTTTTTCCATAAGGTTCTCCAGAAGTGTCCCACGAACTTGGTGTCTCGATCCGAAACTATGCTCCTCAGTAAGCCATGAAGTCTAACAACTTCTTTGAAAAATAGATTCACAATGTGAGTTGCGTCACTAGCTTTCTGACATGGTATAAAATGTGCCATTTTAGAAAATCTATCCACTACCACAAAGATTGAATCGAACCCTCTTTGTGTTCTTGGAAATCCCAATATGAAGTCCATGCTTACTGCATCCCATGGCCTCTCTAGTATGGGTAACGGTTGATATAAGACGACATTCTTCCTCTTTCCTTTTGAATGCTGGCAAATCCTGCATCTGTCCACAAATATTTTGATGTCGGTTCTCATCCCTGGCCAAAAATATGACTCGTTTAACTTTGAGAACGTCTTTTCATGACTGAAATGTCCAGCCAATCCTCCACTATGTTTCTCCTTCAGCAAATTATCCCTCATGGAGCATTTTGGAATACAAAGTTGATTACCTTTAAACAGTAATCCTTCTTGGATCATATACTATGTCCATTGACTTCTGTTCCTGAGAATTGGATTCTCAGTTGCTTCATACACCCCTTTGAAATCTAGATCATCTCCATACATATTCTTGAGGTTATCAAAACCCAAAGTTCTGACTCTAAATTCTTGCATCAGCAAACATTTCCTTCTCAAAGCATTAGCAAATTTGTTAGCAATTCTAGAAATATGTTTAATTACAAAAGTAAAATTCTGCATATATTCAACCCATTTTGCATGCTTCTAGTTCAATTTGTCCTGCTGAGTTACAAATTGTAAGGCATGATTATCACTATACAAAACGAACTCTTTAGGGATCAAGTAGTTCCTCCATTTTTTTAGTGTCTGTATGACCGCATAAAATTCTTTGTCATACGTGGAGTTCTTCACTTTCGCTTCATTCAGTTTCTCACTGAGGTATGTGACTGGCCTGTCATCTTGACTCAAACCACTAGCATCACACCTGACCTGAAACGTCTTACTGAAATCTGGCAACACCAGAATTGGTTGTTCAGTAATCTTCCTCTTCAACAAATTGAAGCTTTTCTCTGCTTCTTTATTCCAGTGAAAATATTTATGTCTTTCCTTCACTGTGTCCATCATCAGTGCGCTAATTCCACTGAAATTCCTGATGAATTTTCTGTAGAAACTAGCCAATCCATGAAAACTCTGAACTTCAAAAATACTCTTTGGTGATGGCCAATTCTTAATCACCTCCACTTTATCTAGATCCATATTCAACTTATTTGCAGAAATAACAAAACCCAAATAAATGATATTTGTCTTCATGAATGAGGATTTCTTCATATTTATCAACAACTTCTCTTGCTGTAGTCTCTACATCACTGTAGCCAAACATTTTATATGCTCTGCCTTTGTTTTACTGAAAAATAGTATGTCATCAAGATACACAATGGAAAATTTTCCGATGAAATCCTTCAGGACTTCATTCATCAATCTCATGAAGGTACTAGGCGCGTTTGTTAAGCCAAATGGCATAACAAGTCATTCATACAACCCTTCGTTAGTCTTGAAGGTTGTTTTCCATTCATCACCTTCTCTCATACGAATTTGATGATAACCACTTTTCAAATCTAACTTTGAAAAGAATATTGCCCCACTCAAGCAGTCCATCAACTCGTCCATCCTTGGCAATGGAAATATATACCTGATGGTAATCTTGTTAATTGCTCTTCAGTCTGTACACATTCTCCAGCCTCCATCTTTCTTTGGACTGAGCACTGTCAGAACAGCACATGGACTCAAGATTTCTCTAATTAACCCTTTGTCCATTAAATCTTGGACCTGTCTTTTGACCTCTTCATTCTCCTGCAGCATCAATATGTACACTGCATTGTTTCGTAAACTAGCTCCAATTATAAGATCAATGTGATGACTTATACTTCTGATAGGTGGCAATGAACGAGGTAGTTCGTCCACTACAATATCAACAAATTCCTCTAGTAGCTGTTGGATTTCTTCTGGTAAATCATCCACTCTTGTGCTGGTCAAAACAATTCTAGGTTTCCTGACCACAATGAATTATGGATCTTCCTTATTTTTAACCCCCTTAAGAAGTTCCTTCACACTCATGAGAAGTACAATGTTGCTTACTTTTGGTTTCACCTCTTTGTCCTTGATCGACAACGGCATGTGAGTTCTCCCTTTCTTCTCCAGGGTGTAGGTGTTCTTCCTCCCATCATGAACCACATTCCTGTCATATTTCCATGGTCTACCCAGCAATAGATGAAAAACATCCATGGGAATGACATCACATAATATCTTATCGTTATATCCTCCTATTTTAAATTCAACTAAACATTGTTTAGTGACATTTACCTGATGTCCATTTTGTAGCCATGAAACTCTGTCTCGACTTGGATGTTCAATAGTGTCCAGCTCCATCTTTTCTACCATTTCTATAGAAACAAGATTGTTTGTGCTACCACTGTCCACAATGACCTTGCATACCCTATCTTTGGTCTTGCAAGCAGTCCGAAAAAGACTGTTCCTTTGCACTGGATTCTCCGCCTCCTTTTCTGGCGTTAAGAGAACCTTTCTCATCACCAGTGATCTTCTGCCTTCAGCATCCTCTGCTTCAACATTCTGCCTTTGTGATTCAGCAATGTGAGTCTCACCACCTTCTTTCTTCTTATCTGGACATCCATAAGATTTATGTCCATTTTTTCCGCATGTGAAGCATTTTATTACTCCACCTTTGCCTCTTACTCTTCCTCTAGTGCAAGGAAAGGTGTTGTTATCAGCATATTGTCCTCTTTGTTTGGCATACTGCCCTCTCTGTGAGCTTCCACCTCTTTCAGGTTGAGATTGAGGTTTCTTCCACTCTTCCTTAGGCTTCTGATTCCTATATTGGACAATTGCTTTACCTTTGGGATGACTTCTGCCTCGGCCTCTTTGAATTTGATTTCAGCTCAACCTCTCTTTAGCCTTTAGAGCCATATGATAATCATCTTCTACAGTCCGAATGATCATCATGCTCATCTCATCCTGAATGTCGTATCTCAGACCATTCATATATCTAGCAACCTTTTCATCATCACTTTCGCGATGACCTGCCCTGATGTTTAGTTTGTAGAACTCTTCAGTGTACTCCTTCACTGACATAAACTTCTGTCTCAAATTTTTCATTCTATGAAACAGAGTAATTTGGGAATCCCTGGGAATGAATTTTGCATTCATCTTCGTGATCATTCTATCCCAATTCTTGATTTTCTACATGCCTTTGCAACATCTGTCAACTTGTAGTTCATCCCACCACAATGTTGCATGTCCTTTAAGTCTTGTGACATCATGTTTGACCTTCTTGTCTTCCTCGACATATTCATAGTCAAAATATGTGTCCAGATCTCTAATCCAATCTAGAAGCTCTTCAACATCCAGGTTTCCCTCATATATTGGAATGTCCATTTTTTCCCTAGCACTCATTCTTGCAACAACCCTAATCAGGCATTCATTTGATGCATCTTCTACTGGAACTTCTTCTCCTTCATGTCCAGCTTCATCTTCACTTTTAGATTCACTGATATCTCCAACACCGATTGTACGCATATGTGCTAATTCCATAGCATCCAACCTAGCACGTAAGTCACACACCTCTCTTGCCTCCAGCAGCTCAGGTAATTGCCTTCCCCTCCTTCTTGGCATTTGTCTCTCTTCTGGTGGATCAGGTGTTTTATTGTCTCTTCTTCTCAGCGGCATGGCTATAAAATTCCTCCTTTCCCTGCTACAGAAAGAAAAGAAAATTTTCCTATGCTCTGATACCAGAACTGACGCAGACACTCTATCGGCCCTCGGGTCAATGTCTGCTACAGGATCGTTCTAATTCCTACCCTTGAGTCAGATTGACTCTTCGATTCCTCTTCGAGGAATCCCACACACATAAAATGGTGCTTCTCCATAGGTCCTTATGAATTGATCCCATGCGATCAAACACGAATCATCAATTCCAATCTCCCACTGACTAAACAATGTGGTTGTATTTCTCGTGATTTCGGAACTTCGGAGTTTGCGACTTTGAAACTTCTCCTTCCAAGTCTCTCAACTCTTCACCTTCTAAAACCAGAACTTTCAATGGGCCGAAACGCTTGTCACATTCTCTCCCATGACAGTATCTCATTTCACAATTTCGAGAATCTCGGAAATGGAATCCCGAATCCTTATCCTCTGAAATGCCGAAATGCCAAGTTCCGACATGCTTCACCAATAGTTGGCTCCACACAAATCTTTTCACCCCTTCAAGACTTCGCACTTTGCGATTTCGTGAATCTCGCTACAATGATTTCGATTCTCCAACTCACAAAACCTCGAAATGATCAACAAAGGTTTGACTTCTGTGTCGAAAAGTACGCCACATGTCCACTCTCCATTGTCTACAATTTTTGACACGGATTCTTCTTCCCCTTCAACTCTTGAATTCCGAAATGAGAGTTCATGAGAGATCTAACGGTCCCATCTCTCCTAAGATTTACACTTTAGAAAACACTCACCATAACTCTCCTTTCTCCTCTGCAAGATCTGACAGCTCTTGGGACTTCGCGAATTATCCATGGAGAATTTCGACTTTCCATTTCCTCCTTGACAACTCCCACAAATTGAAAAAGCTATTACTTCGCTGGAACTTATCTGCCTGCAAAGTAACTTTGTAGAGCCTCCCTTTGAATGCTTCAAGGTACTAACCTTCCTGAGCTTTCTCCACAACTCGAGTCTTCAAGAAGAATCTTGCACGCACTCCTTGCGGCAACCCTTCAAATACTTCCAAGTATTGAATTCTTCAACTCTGCGCACTCTCTTTGCAACAACAATCCTTCAATTCTTTCCTTGGTTGATAGGTTCTAAACTTACAACCCGCCTGTGCACACCTTGCATGGCTGCTATGCTCAGCCTGCACTTCTACGAGAATGAGAATAACGTTATCTCTCCTGAGCTTTCAGAGATGAAACTATGAACCCTTGTCAACGCACTCCTTGTGGACGAATTCACTACACTCCTTGCAGGAATTCTTGCTCAGATAGAGAAACAATTGAAACTCATTCCTTACTCTCTCAGACTTCAAATACCTAACATGAAATCATACATACATAGCATAAAATCAAATGTACAATAGAAATATTAAAACAACCATGAGCATAACATTCAACATGTATACACATAAAAGCATTAGAACACCATGAGTCTGAATCAAAGCTTCATATATTAATCTCAGAACTTCTGTACATGGATCTACTACACAACTCTTTGCTTCTTCTCCTATATGCTCTATTCTCTCTTCCTACCATTTGGAATAATAATTCCTCCTCCTCAAGATACAAAATGATACGAGTGAGGGTGTCTATATCTATTTTTCCTCCGGCTCCTAAAACTGTCTAATCCGCAATTCAAAGCTACCTACTTACATTTACTACAAATAAATGTCTCTACCTACTACAGATGAGAGTGAATCACTCATGATCTATTTACAATCTACAAGAGTGTCTCCTCTTAATTATTTCATTAACATCCACACATTTATTTCAAAACATCTCAAAACACTTTTCCAACATGGTGAAATGCGTTGGCGCTTGTCCCAGTTGTCTTCCGCCTCCGCGCTTGCTTGTTGTTGGCGATGCTCCTGCATCAGTTTGTTCGACACTATGGAATAATAGCAGCACCTTTAATGGCACTAACTAAGAAGGATGCATTTTCATGGACTCTAGAGGCAACTAAATATTTTGAACAACTTAAAGAGGTGATGTGCAAAGCTCCTATCTTGACCTCTCCAGAATTCACAAAAACCTTTATTGTGGAATGTGATGCCTCGGGAAATGGAATTAGTGTTGTCCTACTGCAAGAACGAAGGCCCCTGGCTTTTGAAAGTAGACCACTCAAGGGAAAGGACTTACACAAACCCATTTATGAAAAGGAAATGATGGAAATACTACATGCATTGAAGAAATGGTGTCCTTACCTAATAGGTAAGCACTTCAAGGTCAAAATAGATCATGATAGTTTTAAATACTTCTTGGAACAAAGACTATCTTCAGATGAACAACAAAAATGGGTAACCAAGGTATTGGGTTATGATTTTGAAATCGTCTATAAAAAGGGGAAGCAAAATGTTGTGGCAGATGCACTCTCAAGAAAGGATGAAGATGTTGAGGCCTTTCTTTGTGCTATATCGATCATCCAACTCGATTGGATAATAGAAGCAAGGGATGAATGGAAGAATGACAAAAATGTGTGGACTCTCATTCAAAGGTTGCAGCAGGACTCCAGTGCACCAGATACATTTACATGGAAAAATGATTCACTATGGTACAAAGATCACTTATATTTATGTAAGAACTCCCAACTCAAACAAAAGGTACTATTGGAATTGCACACCTCTCCAGTAGGAGGGCACTCGGGATTTTTGGAAACCTATCATAGAGTCGAGAAGGGTTTTTTTGGGGATGGCCTTAAAATGGATGTTCAAAGGTTTGTGGCAGAATGTTTGGTTTTCCAACAAAATAAGGTGGAAACAATTAAGACCCCATATATTTTACAACCATTAACCATCCCAAGTCAGTGTTGGGAGGAGGTTTCCATGGATTTCATCACAGGGTTACCAAAGTCTCAAGGAAAGAGTGTCATCATGGTGATTGTTGATAGACTGACCAAGTATGCACATTTTTGTGCACTCTCTCATCCCTTCAAAGCTAGTACAGTTTCCACCACATTCATGGATACAGTTCAAAATCTACATGGCATCCCAAAGATTATTGTAAGTGACAGAGATCCCATCTTCACTAGACATTTTTGGAAAAAATTATTTTCTTGATTGGGTACTCAATTGGCTCATAGCTCGTCCTATCATCCTCAATATGATGGACAAACTAAGGTAGTGAAAAAATGTCTAGAAGGCTACCTTCATTGCTTTGTCTCTAATAAAAAAACACAATGGTTCAAATGGTTACCCTTGGCAGAATGATGGTATAGCAGTTCCTTTCATACTACAACAAAAATGACACCCTTTATGGCACTCTATGGATACCACCCTCCTTCCATCACTTCTTCTCTAAAAGAAAAATCTAAGGTTCAAGCAGTGGAAGATCACATCGATCATCAACAACAAGTTCTCCAAATCTTAAAGGAAAACCTAACCATGGCACAAAATTGCATGAAACAACAAGCAAAACAACATCATAGTGAAAGAAGTTTTGAAGTAGGGGATTGGGTGTTTTTAAGACTACAACCATACAAATAGATGTCCCTCAAGCAAGCCAAGAAGGATAATAAATTATCACCAAATTATTATGGCCCTTATAAGGTGTTGCAAAATATTGGTACTATGGCATACAAATTGGAGTTGCCTGCATCTTCACGAATACACCCATTTTTCCATGTTTCATGCTTAAAGAAGGTTATAGGTGATAAGATCCCAGTTCAAAATATATTTCCATAACTTGACGAGGAAGGAAAAATCATATTGGAGCCTGAAGCCATCACTGACACAAGAATTCGCCAACTGAGGACTAGATCCATTTCAGAGTATCTCATTAAATGGAGGAAACTAGCGACTGAAGATTCCACTTGGGAAGATGAGTCTTTTATACAGAAGCATCCAGAGTTAATCAAGCGTTGCAGACAACACTTGTCTCAAGGGGAGGGTCATGTTAAGACCTAATATTGGCTCATTACCCCTTAATTGGGGCATATTAGATTAGTAATGTTATTTTATTTATGTCGGCTTTATTCCATTAATAGTTGTAATTATACCTCCTAGTCTCCTATATATACCAAGGAGACATTTTCATTTGGAATCATCTGGTACTTGAACATTTATGTGGGGTAAAAGGAGGTTGCCCCCTCAAAGAGGCTTATTATCTGAAATTCTCTCTTTTTCAAGGCGTTGAGTACTTATTCTGAGGTTTTTCTATGCTATATTGATATTTGGTTCTTAACATGACATCATTAAATGAAAAAATATTTTCCCAGATACTGATATGAAACATACCCATTGCCCGAGTACTTCCAAATTTTCCCCCTTGGACTGGTTACAAATTATGTTCCATTCTTTAATAAATAAATAACATGAATCTAAAGCATGTAATTAACTACAAGATGCTAAACCATAAAATAATGATTAATATCATTCAATGCATATCATTAAAAACAAAGAAGCATAGAATAAACACATCATCTCAGAGATAATAATAATTGACAACGAAACATAAATATGCAAAAAAACATGGAGAGCACTTATCATTGATTAAACCATCCACCAGCGAGCTGCAGACTAGGGACGTTCCACCCAACCTTATACATTGTTGTTCCAAATATCAACAATGGGTCACCCTGAACCCAGGGCTATGAATCCACAAGGATGAGTCCCAAGCCGACTCTAAACACACAACAATTAGCTAACATGTTCTCAAGTTTTCTCAACCACAGAGTAATCATAATTTCCATCTCTCTTTAATTTCAACAAGTACATCCCAAAGAAATGAACCCCTTTCTCTACAATTCAGTCCCTTAGGTTGTTCCAATTTCTTTTTAGGGCTCCAATGTTATTGGTCAGGAAAATATCGGTGTTGGAAATGTTGATTAATTGGGTTGGTTTTCATTCATTTCAACCCTTGAAGAAACTCTGATAGAAAATTTCGGTAGCACAATGGTTTGGGTAATGGACCCAAGTTTGTTTGATGGATAATGGTATCTGTTTTGAGATATTTTCAGGTAAGACTATTCCATATGGATAGTACATGTCATGCCATTTCTGGTGGTATGTGGAATGTCACACAACTCCTCATGGTTAGATATTTATGGCCATATGAAGTTGGAGAACCCTCATGAGTCATCTATAAGCCCCAAAAAGTCAAAGTATTTGCAAAATAAATTATTTAAATAACAAAGTTAATGGAGAACTCCTTAAAATAAGGAAAGTGGAATGCTACATGAAATTATAAATAAGAGGCAAGGCTCTCTCATTTAATCACACTTGAACACATTGAATATCCTTTTTTGTGTAAGGCTTATTGCAAGTACTCAGTGATACATCTGAAGTTGTGAAAGTCTGACGTAGTATGAATGGTTGACGGTGAAAGTTTTGGAATTACAGCGAATACCAAAAAACCCTAATTTCTGAGGCATACGCGCACTGACAGTGTATTAGGGTGAGTACATATGTGGGTTGACAGTGTATTAGGGTGCGTACGTACATGGGGTGGAAGTGTATTAGGGTGCATACATGTTGGTAAAGACATGGAAACTTGAAAATATGAAGATGTAGAGGTTCTAGATTCTGAGATTGTTATAGAAATATTTACCTCACCCTATGCAACCTTGCACAGAAGGCCATTTTCCATTTCCCTATGCACACTTATCATCCCTGTTTGTAAAATCCATAGCTAAAAATACATATTTTTCCACACGTACGCATCTTGCCTATTATACAGCATGTGTATACGCAGGCTACACCACTACAGCCTGCGTACATCGAGATTTGTGCCAAAAAATGAAAATTAATGTCGGGTTTCCAAGTCACGATAAGAGATCTATGATCCCTGGCCTTCCATATACTGGAAACATTCCGAATCGGCCCTTTAGCTGCATTTGAAGTCTATAAATGAGTCAATTCCGAGCTATGGAAAGAAGAGAAAGAATTCAACTTTGAGAGAAAATTTACTTTGGAGAAATTATTTACTTCATATTGAGTCTGCATCCCTTTGTCCTTTAAGTCTGGACAACATGTTCATCCCCCAAGCTCTTCCCTTATTGATTGAGAACCTCATTGTTTCTCTTTTATGAGCTTGCCTTTGATGGAGGATTGAAGTGGTGGAGGCCTAGCTGAAAGGAACTTAGTTTCTCGGTTATGAACTATGTCAACACGGAAGTTTGTAACATTTTCACTTCTGTTGATCATATATTAATAGAAATACTCTTTTCACGTCCAATCGATATCTTGCAAATATTTGAATTATTATTCCATGGGCATATTTGTCATGTTTATTAATGGATTATTCTATTGAATGTGATAACATTATTTATTATCACCATATGTTTTCTTTTCTTGGTTGTTGAGGACTAGTTGCAGGTATATTTCTTTGGGTTAAGTGCTCAACAGTGGACTTCATCGAACGTCTAGACAAGGTAGGCCTTTTATCTTGTCTTTCTAGCATATTTGTTTATATATCATACTTGAGAAGAGAGTTGATTTCTGCAGTCATTTTCGTCTGTTGTGGTTTACCCTAGCCATAGAGAGATTTTCCTTGTAATAGAGATCAAGATCCCAGGAAGGTATACAGTGCTCAGATACATCAGATCTATCCATTGTTTCAAAAGGTATGTCTTATTTCTATGAATAGTTGGATTTTGATGTATGCATGAGAAATGGTTATGATATTTGAAGATTCTCCCTAGAGAGACTAGTAGGTGCATGGGATCCTCTGTATAATTCAGATCTATATAAATACAGTGTTGGTATATTTATCATTGATACTCCTTGTTAGAGTTGAGGCACATCTTGTATTTTTGGGCATATGGCTAAGGGTTTTTGTGGTACATGGTTGAGAGCTTGTATCGGTTGATGTATTGAGAGGCTGGATTTCAAAAAGGGTTTGATGTCTGGATCATGCGAGGGATATTATACTTGTTCATGATTACACACATTTATATGCCACATGACTAGAGAGAGATATAGAGATTTTGGGTAAAGAGGATGCAATCACAATGCACTGATACATTTTAGATACATTGATAGGTTACAGATCTATGTGAAAGAAGTTACAAAGGGTCAGAAGTTTTCAAGAGAAATAAAACCCTAGTTTTCAGAAGGCATACGGAAGCTGCATAACAGTTTGGTCACATACATATGGGGGATGCATAATATATAGGGCATGTACATACGTGTGCTACAGAACTACATGTTGCATACCTATTGTATTTTGTTGATACATGTTCAGTTCAAGTACATATTGATTACAGGGAAATTGTACAGGTTGGTTGTAGGTCAATGGTATAGGTTGATATAGTTGTACAGTGGTATATATCATAGTGATAGTGTGACAGTCATTTCATCATTCTAATTCTACGTTAGGGTGGTTGGATGGGGAAAGGATAGGTGGTTGTAGACACCTTCTGGTTGTAACCGGAGAACATAGTGTTGGAATACTGAGAGGGGGGGTGAATCAATATTACTCTTTTTCAAAAATTAGTAGTTACTTTGTATATTTTATTGATCACCACAATAAACCAACAATGAATTGTATGCAAAATCAAATGTATAAATATATTTAACAACAAATACAAGTTTTTATAATTAATAGTGAAGGACACCAATCCTCTTTAGAGAACCAACTCTAGGAGACACATATCCCCTTCTTCAAGGAACCAACCCTAGGAAGCACCAACTCCCTCGTCTTTAGGGAACCAACCCTAGGAAGCACCAACTCCCTTGTATTTAGGGCACCAACCCTAGGAAGCACCAAATCCCTTGTATTTAGGGCACCAACCCTAGGAAGCACCAAATCCATTATCTTTTACAATTTGCTTAGTAAGGATATAAATCCTTCCATGCTCCTCCCTTATACCCTCAATGCATAAGTATCTTCATCTTTCCTTCCTGGAATCTGCTTCAGCTTTTGATCTTCTGATCTAGACTGCAGAGACACTTTCTTCCCACCACTCTTTATTGTTTATATATTGTTCAAAACGAAGTGAGTGTGATACACTGTGTCCCTTTTTTTTTACCATCACACCTCTTTGTCTAACTTAACCATAATCACAGTTTATTATTCTTACCATGAAGGATTTTCATAAATTGATCACATATATGGATCAATTTCATATTTTAACTCAATCCTGAATCTCTGCCATTATTTCAGAAACCAAGTTTTGCAGAGGCACTTCCTTCAAACCATTACATGTGACTGATAACACAAAACCATAGGCTTATCATCTTTAGCGACGCATTATCTTTTGTCTTTATATCTTTTATTCCATATGACCAACAGCGGTGACCGGATGTTAGGCCAAACGAGCGCTTATCAAAATCAACGGTCAGGATTTAATCTCTCGATGAAATGGATGGTTGTCAGGACTTTGGGACTTTGTCCTTTAAAATATTTTGAATACAATTTTGTTGAATAGATCGGATGGTTCACGTTTATTTCACAGAACCAGATCAATGGTCAAATTCGATCATTACACTTATCCTCTCACTTCTTAATCCAACGGCTGGGACTTAATCAAGAATTGACATGGATGACCATCATTTACTTTGGGACTTTAGATATTCTACTTACACTAACCTTCCACTGTATTTTGATTAATGGTTGATAATTCACCTGAAGTATTCTTCAAATCGGACAACACATGTTCACTTCAGGACTTCGGCCTTCGGGACTTCGGGACTTAGGATATTTTCTGGTGGTGAAACTCCCAAAGTAAAAATCCCAGAGTGACATCACTTGATGATGTGGCACGGGCCGAGTGGCTGCCAGGTGTCACTCATATTCGTGATTTACACGTCCCTGAAATGTTGATTTTGTCTTGGCACTTGTCATTATTTGACTATGACACGTGTCCTTGCTGATGTGGTCTCTCTATGTGACACAGATTCATGTCCTTGATCTAACATTTATAAGACTATCCAAAATGTATCTCATATCGACGGCTGAGAGTGACTTCGGAATTTCATCTTTCAGGACTTCGGGTAATTCGATATCTCGACTTCATAATTCTTCCGATGTGAGATTCTAGAAGCGTAAACTCCTCACATATTTTAACCCAAAATGAATGATGTTCATTTGATCAAGATCTTAGATCGATGACTCGATCTGTCTACGATGCTACTTTGCCTTGATTTAAATCTAACGACCCTCCATCTTTGTGTATCCTATCCTTCTACTCAAAAGTGATCCAATGACTATCGGGTATTCGGGTATTCGAATTTCTCAACCCTTTTTGCCTCGCTTATACAATCCTTCCACTTAAATTGATTCAATATTAGTGAATAATCTCAAATAATATTAATGATCAAGGATGATTCTGAAACCACAACTTGCGATTGATTTAATTCGTCACCCAAGCTCCGCAATTTGAAGTTATGCGTTTGTTGGTGAGTCAACCACAATCGTCGATCTTTGACGCTATAAGATCTAACGGTCTTGATTCATTGCAGGATTGGAAATAGGAAGATGAAAGTTGGCTATCGCATAGAAGTATGGGTCACATACGCTTTGATAACCTTGTAAAAGTCATCAAAAAGGAAGCAGTTAGAGAAATGCCCCAGATTACAAAACCAACCAATACTTTATGCAAGCATTTTCAACAAGGAAATCAAACAAAGACCAAGTTTAAATCAAAAGAATATTCAACGACAAGACCACTAGAAATTGTGCATACTGATATAGTTGGACCAACTACAACAAAGGGTTTAAAAGGTGATAAATATTTTATGTTATTAGTTGATGATTATACAAGAATGACAGCAGTTTGCTTTCCCAAGAACAAGTCAGAATCTTTTGAAAACTTCAAGGTATACAAGGAAATGGCTCGAAGAATGTTAATGGATTCCAAATTGAAAGATATATTTTGGAAACATGCAATACATACAATGGTTCAAATTCAAAAAAGAGTAATGCTAAGAAACACCACTGACAAAACTCCCTATGAGCTATGGAAAGGACGACCAACAAATGTGAAGTAGTTCAGAGTATTTGGAAGAAAATGCTACATCAAAAGAGAAGATGGTAGAATGGGAAAGTTTGACTCTCATGTGGACAAAGGAGTACTTGTTGGTTACTCAAGTATAAGGAAAGCATACAAGTGTTACAATTTGAGGTTGAAAAAAGTTGTAGAAAGAATCAATGTAACAATTGATGAAACACGTGGACGAGAATTAAAGGAAGAAGAAAATGAATCAATGGAACGGCTTTACGGCTTTACGAAGAAGAAGTAGAATATGAAGAAGAAGTATAAGGGGAAGATGAAACGGATCAAACATAAGTAGAAGAGCAAGTTCAACAAGTGCCTCCAAAGACACCTAGAAAACGAGTAAAAAATAATCATCCTTCAGATCAGATTATCATAAACAAATATGCAGGAGTTGAGACTAGAAGAAGAATATGTTCACCAGACAAACAGACCCAACTGTCTCATCTACGATTGAACCAAATAGTTTTGAAGAGGCTAGCAAGGATAAATTTTGAAATAAGGCCATGGATGAAGAATTGGATCAAATAGAGAAGAGTGACACTTGGGAATTCATTCCAAGATCAAAGAATAAGAATGTGATTGACACAAAGTGGGTATCTAGAAATAAATTGAATGAATATGGACAGGTTACAAGGAACAAAGCTATATTGGTATGTAAAGGATACGCACAGGTTGAAGGAATCAACTTTGAAGATAAATTTTCTCATGTATCCGGAATGGAAGCAATTTGATTGCTACTAGCTTATGCATGCTCCAAGAATATTAAAGTGTATCATATGGACATGAAATCCAATTTTCTGAATGGGGAACTTGAAGAAGAAGTATACATCGAACAACCAAAAGGATTTCAGTTGTCAGAGAATGAAAATTATGTGTGTAAATTGAAGAAGGCCTTATATTGTCTAAAACAAGCTCCTAGAGCATGGTACTCTAGACTGGATAAATATCTACAATAGGCAGGGTTCAGAAAAGGAAGTGCAGACAACAACCTCTACATCAAGGTAACTCAAGATAGTATTTTATTAATTGAAGTTTATGTTGATGATGTTATTTTTGGAAGTACTGATGATAGGTTAAGCCAAAAATTTGCAAAGGATATGCGGAATGAATTTGAAATGTCACTACTTAGAGAAATATCCTTCTTTCTGGGTCTTCAGATACATTAAAGAAACCAAGAAATTTTTATTTCTCAAATTAAGTATATTAGAGAAATGCTAAAGAGGTTCGGAATGGAATATTTCAAACCAGTTACCACTCCCATGCAAACTAGTTGCAAGTTGAGAAAAGATTATGATTCAAAGTCTAGAGACCAAAGGCAATACAGGTCAATGATTGGTAGTTTACTATATGTGACAACATCTAGACCAGATGTAATGCAAGTAGTTGGACATGTGGAATGATTTCAAGCAGCACCAAAGGAATCACATGTATTAGCAATGAAGAGTATTTTCATATATCTCAAAGGAACAAAGCAGTTTGGATTATGGTATCCAAAAGGAAATAATATATCATTTATTTCCTACACAGATGCATATTGGGTAGGTTGCATTGATGATCGACGAAGCACCAGTGGAGCAGAGTTCTATTTGGGTGAGTGTTTAGTATCATGGTTAATCAAGAAACAATCATCAGTATCCTTATCTACAGTCGAGGCAGGGTATATTGCAGCAACAACATATTGTACACATGTTCTATGGATGAAACAAACTCGGACATATATACAGGTTGAGTATGATGAGCCCATTCTAATATATTGTGCTAATACAAGTGCCATGAGTATCTCAAAGAACCCGAGGATGCACTCCAAGACGAAGCACATTCTAATCAAGTATCACTTTCTACAGGAACAGGTTGCAGAGAAGAACATCAGAGTTGAGTATGTGGGCACAAAAGAACAAGTGGCAGACATCTTTACAAAATTACTTTCATGGGAAGCCTTTGAGTATCTTCGCCAAAAACTCGGAGTTATTTCTACTTCAAAATAATTTTTTTTGAATTCTTATCTTATATGTCTTAGATGTACACGAGGAAACATCATAAAGAGGGCAATTCAAGTTGGGAGATCAGATAGTTCAGTCAAGGGGAGAAGCCCCATATGGAAAGATACATTTTTCCATTGATGACAAAGGGGGAGAGATTTATCAGATGTAGAGGACAAAGGCATGGT
Source organism: Picea engelmannii (assembly GCA_009831015.1). Classification (NCBI taxonomy): domain Eukaryota; kingdom Viridiplantae; phylum Streptophyta; class Pinopsida; order Pinales; family Pinaceae; genus Picea; species Picea engelmannii. Next base: position 980,880 of record ML776695.1, read on the forward strand.
TCTAGTGGAAGCGTTTCTCACAGAGATGCAGAGGATAGAGGCATTGTTCTAGGGGGAGCATGAGTGATATGATTTCAGTATTTCATAAAATGACTTCATTATTTCATCAGAGTGTTTCCATCAATTCCAAAGGGGGATATTTTTGATTAATTGAGTTGGTTTTCATTGATGTAAACCCTTGAAGAAATTTTGGTAGCAAATTCTGGTAGCACAATGGTTTGGGTAATGGACCCAAGTTTGTTTGATGGATAATGGTATGCGTTTTGAGATATTTTTAGGTAAGACTATTCCAGATGGATAATACATGTCATTCCATTTCTAGTGGTATGTGGAATGTCACATAACTCCTCATAGTTAGAGAGTTATGGCCATGTGAAGTTAGAGAACCCTCATGAGTCATCTTGAAGCCCCGAAAAGTCAAAGTGTTTGCAAAAGAAATTATTTAAATAATAAAGTTAATGGAGAACTCCCTAAAATAAGGAAAGTGAAATGCTACATGAAAGTATAAATAAGAGGCAAGGTTCTCTCATTTAATCACACTTGAACACATTGAATATATTTTATTATGTAAGGCTTATTGTAAGTACTCATTGATACATCTAAAGTTGTGAAAGTTTGAGGTAGTACAAAGGGTTGACGGCGAAAGTTTTGGAATTACAACGAATACTTAAAAACTCTATTCTATGAGGCATACATAGGCTAACAGTGTATTAGGGTTAATACATACGTAGGCTAATAGTGTATTAGGGTGCATACGTACGCGGCCTAACAGTTTATTAGGGTGCATACATGTTGGTAAAGCCATGGAAACCTGAAAAGATAAAGATGCAGAGGTTCTAGATTCTAAGGTCAAGCTCCCAGGAAGGTCTACAGTGCTGAGATACATCAGATCTATCCATTGGTTCAAAACGTATTTCTTATTTCTATGAATAGTTGGATTTTGTTGTATGCATGAGAAATGGTTATGGAGATTTGAAGATTCTCCCTAGAGAGACTACTGGTCATATGGATCCTCTGGATAAGTCATATCTACAGAAATATAGTGCTAGTATATTTATCATTGATACTTCTTGTTAGAGTTGAGGCACATATTGTATTTTTGGGCATATGGATAAGGGTTTTTGTGGTACATGGTTGAGAGCTTGTATTGGTTCATGTATTGAGAGGATGAATTTCATAAAGGGTTTGATGTCTAGATCATTTGAGGGATATTATACTTGTTCATGATTAAACACATCTATATGCCACATGACTAGAGAGAGATATAGAGCTTTCAGAAGTTTTCAAGAGAAAGAAAAACTAGTTTTCAGAAGGCATACATAGTTTGCATAATAGTTTGGTCGCTTACATATGTGGTTTGCATAATAGATAGGGCATGTACATACGTGTTATACAAAACTACACATCGCATACCTATTTTATTTTGTTGATACATGTTCAGTTCAGGTACATAATGATTACAGGGAAGTTGTATAGGTTGGCTGCAGGTTAGTGGTATAGGTTGATACAATTGTACAGTGGTATATCTCACATTGATAGTGTGACAGTGGTTTCATCATTCTAATTCTATGTCAGGACAGTTGGATGAGGCAAGGACAGGTGGTTGTAGCCACCTTCCGATTGTAGTCGGGGAACATAGGGGTTTGTAGCCTCCTTCTGGTTATAGCCATAGAATTGGGGAGTTGGAGCTTCCCTCAAGTTGTAGCCTGAGAAACTAGGGGGTCGGAGCCTCCTTCCAGTTGCAGCTAGAAAAATAAGGAATTTGGCGCTTCCAATGAATGTAATTCTTTAAGACATATAATAAAAATAATTATGTGGTTTTCTCCCTCTTTCGGTTTCCACGTAAACACATTGGTGTACTGTGTATGTGTATGATTGCTCATTTTTTCATTCATTATTTATTCTGCAATTATTGGATGGTAATACTACATTGGCATTATTTGCTTAAAAAGGATTAAATTGATCTATTATTGATTCNNCCCCCCCCCCCCCCCTCTTAGTAATCCAATAGGAAACTCCAAGGATTCTCATATGTGGATAGTTCTTTCATAATTTTTGTAAATATCATGCACAAATGCATCAATTCCCTCCTGGAATGATTAGTATTTCCTCACAACCATCTAGCAATGGCTCTCTACCTACATCCATTCGTTTCCATGCCCATCCCAAGAACACATGAATGAGAAAGAATGAGGAAATGGGAGCAACAAATGAATGAATAAATCCCAAATGAATGTGCCCCCATGGATGAAGAAACCCCAAAGGAAGAACAACCAAAATGAAGAACAACCCCTAAACATCCCAAGAGAGGTTTTATATAATTACAAGAACCAAGAACCACATGGCCTCCCCCAAGAATCTCATGTAGCCACTTTTCCACACTAAAGCCAAGATGGGTGAATAAAAAATAATAATAAAAGACAACCTCTTTAGGCCGCTCTCTCATGGAATCATAGCCCCCCTATATTTTGTCCTTGTCCATATTTCAACCAATGATGTATTTTAATAATATATATAGAAGTATTACATTTCTAGGCACCCTAGCCTTTCAACATATTGGCTCACGAGCCTAAGTCACATTTACATAATACATTCTAGTTCATAAGGATTAAAATTGGGTTTTACGTCCCCATCCCCTTATTTTTTCACTATCCTCAGGGAACAACATCATATTGATGTTCTTAATATTACAAATTTAGGTTCTTTGGCCTTTAATCTACACACTTAGTCCAACAAAATTATTATATACATAGGCACTCCGGCCTAAAAACATGCATACATAAGCACTTCGACCCAAAACATGCACACATATTTTACAATTTTATATTTATGGTAACAATTCCAACCAACAAGATTTCATTCCCCATCATGATACACAACCCAAGGAAGTGTACCCCCTTCTCGACTATGTATTCCTTTAGGTTGTACCACTTCTTTCCAAGGATTCAGTGCACTCAGCCAAGAATTCTCATAGTTTCTTCCCTAGGAACTCCAGTTGCAACAAGTCCACTAGAATTTATTTGTTCCTTATCTTTGTCCTTGAACTCTATTTCCTTTTGGGGCTCTTCTTCCTGAGCTTCCAACTTCAATATCCAACATCTCATATGTATTACACACATACAGTCATCATGAGATATCATTATAACAATTTTCAATCATAAATATCAAATATGTTTTATACAGGAAAACACAATTTTCCAAGCATGAGCTTCCTACTCATAACTCATTTGGGTCTTGCAACATCATATATCAATATTTTTTATGTCTTAAAATAGTTACATACCTGATACCATTCTTCCTACAATTTTCTTAACCTTCACTCAACAAAACTAACTATTAGCATATCATAACAATTTTATGTACTCGGAAATTTATTCTCTTAGGAAATTAGGGTTTTTGGCTCGTCTAGATTTCATTCTAAAATAGGTGTTATTGCAAAAAAATTTATATCTAAAGCTATAAAAGTCCAAATTGAGTGACACTTCTTCCATTGGTTAGGGTATGGACCTAATTTGTACTGGTGCAAATTTCAAGTTCTGAAGTGAGGATAGTGACACGCGCCAGGCCATACAAGTTCGCTCTCCTGAAATGGAAAAACTCAACACATTTTGGGAAAGTTATCATAAAATTATCTTGGAGAATCCAATATTGGTCTAACCCATGGGGTTGGAAAGAAGACACATCAGGGTACCTCAGGCCAAAATTTTAGACTGAGAAGGGCCAAAATTGCAAATCAATAATTGAAAAAACGTCCACTCGAAGATCAGTCTCCAAATCAGGGTTTTAAATGGTGCATTTTTTTTGTTTTTGAAATTTGCATATCTTTTGACTAGAAGATCCAATTGGGGTGATTCAAAAAGTGGCATAAATTGGTATACAAGGAGTATCACTTAAATTTTGGATAATTTTAGGTATTTTTAGGTACATATGTATTAAAACATCTCTAAAAGTAGGAGTTGTCGTTAGTTGTCAACGCTACAACCCGAGGATAGTGTGGTTCTTCCACATACCTAGAGTATATCAAAAGGACCCTTTTGAACGGTTGTGCATTAGAAAACACTACTACAGATTCGAGCTCCCATATACCTGGAATATATCGGGAGACAACCTAGAATCCTGATACCAATCGAGTAAACCATTTGGTCGTATTGTTGCTACAGTACACTGAGAACATCACTCAGGGAGATCACTCTCTAGTACCTGGGTAGTCGGATTGTATGGATAAGGGATTGATCAAGACTCCTTAGTTAGTGCTCTAAGATATTGGTTTGAGTACTATTGTTGGACCCTACACATATATCAGAGAGCTATAACACCTAACACTCCCTTGTCTGTGAAAACCTCTGCCTAAGCCAATTAGGAATTCCTACCTTGCAGTGATACTTGGCCAACATGCCACCAAAAAAGGGAAATTCTAGACCAAATAAGTCCTTAGACAGTCCTACTTGGACTCTTGATGAAGGTGAATAAATGCATAGGGATAGATGATGTACAAAATAAGGCAGTAACAAAAGATGATGGATTCAACTGAAGCTAATCTAGAAGCGATGATGGATACTAAGATGGATGGATTAAAAGGGGAGATCATGGAAAGGTTGAAAAAGTTGTTAATAGAGAGTTTTCCTGAAAGTGACAATGTATCCCATGAAATTCATGATGAGGACACACGAAAGATGAATCAAGACTAGAAAAACTCCAACTTTGGGTTCAAGACCAACCACTTTCCTAAGATCGATATGCGGAAGTTTCATGGCAAGGATCCAATCACATGGACACTCCATACAAAGAAGTTATTTGATCTACATGATGTGCCACACACACAAAAGGTATGAATTGCATCCTTATATTTAGAACTTAATCAGTTTGTGTGGTATCGATGGATTGGTTCTTGCAAATCACTTGTCACTTGGAAAATTTTCACAGAATAAATGATAGCACACTATGAGGATACAAGGAGCAATACCTTCTTCAGCCAATTGATAAATCTCAATAAAAAGGGTTCAATTGTGTATCACATTTAGGACTTCCAAACATTGAATATAAAGGTAACAGATATTCCATATGAGCACCTGATTCATGTCTTCATAGGAACTTCAAAGGATAACATTCAACATGAGGTTCTCCTTTGGGAACCCAAATCATTGGAGAATGCATTGAGGGTGGCGAGAAATGCTGAAAGTAAAAATATGGTTATGACTACTAGAAGGAACACCCCTAACATCTATTTAGAGAATAATGTTCCTTCTTTTAAACCACCTCAACCTACAAGGTTGAAACAACAATTGGAGGAAAGAAAAGAAAAAGGTTTATTATTTAATTATGAAAACAAGTACAGTAAGGGACATAAATGTGGCAAGAAGAAATTATTCTACATAGATTGTGGAGAGGAAGAAGAACAAGAACAAGAACAAGAGCAAAAACAAGAACCATCTAAAGATGTGACTCCCACCATATCATTTCATGCACTAGTTGGAAATAGCACTCTTCAAACCATCAAGATCGAAGAATATATCAAAAAGAAAAAAGTAATAGTGCTAATTTATTATGGTAGTACTCATAATTTCATTCAATGTAAATTAGACAAAGCTCTCAATTGCTTTATATATCTAGTGCCAGAGTTTCAAATGATGATTGCAAATGGAGGAACTATCAATTTCTTAGGAAAATGGCATAAGATCAATCTTAATATGGGGGAATATGTAATTAATAGTCCAAATATTTCTATACCCATGGGTGGTGTTGATGTCATACTAGGGGTCCAAAGGTTACAATCATTGGGAACAATGTATTTTAATTTTCAAGAATTTTTAATGAAATCTTCATTGGAAGGAAAGGAATTTGAGTTAAGGAGTATCATAACAAAACCCAATAAGGTGTTAACCTCTAATGGCATGACAAAATTATTGAAAAAGGGGCAACAAGGTGTAATTGTACAACTATGCTCACTATATGTTTGAACATCTAAGCCATTTATTCCCCTAGATTTCCAAGGGATCATTGATAAGAATTTAAATGTATTTAAAGATATTCCCAGAGGTATTCCACGCACTCGCGATCATAATCATGTTAGTCACTTAATTCCTGGGAGTGTTCTTCCTAACATCATGCCTTACAAATATCCTTATTCCCAGAAAAGTGAAATTGAGCATATGGTTGAATAAATGTTAGAAACTAGCATTATTATACCTATCCAAAGTTCTTACTCCACACCGGTGGTAATGGTACTCAAGGAAGAGGGCTCACGCTGTTAGAATATAATGGATGTGCTCATTTAACCATAGACAATATAGATATATTTTCACCCAACCATAGGTCGAAGCCACCCCCAAGCACCTTAACCTTGACAGAGAATCATTCTGGAAGCAAACCCTAGACTGGATAGCCAAACAAAGGTGGCGCACATTTCTCCAAGGATAGCGCACCAAGCAAGAGAAACAAGAGTTGATCAGAGAGTCCAAACCATAACCAAGAGAGATTGAAAGATTAAACCAAAATCTTCTAGCTGCAGGAGCTGCAACAACAATTCTCCTCCAAATTTGCGCACAAACTGGCCAACTGTAGTGCGCACAAGTGTTTCTTCTGTATTTTTGAGAATACTGACCAGACTGAAGACTGGCCTCCTATATTTATACTAATTCTGGCAGACTACCTAGGTCGACTTCTCATTCTGGGTACTAATTCCTTAGTATATAATATTTCCTTTAGCTGACTTCTTCTCTTGGAGGCTAATAACCTAATATAAGTCATTCTCTTGAGCCGAATTGTCTTCTAGGGTTATTAACCAATTAATTAGGGTTTCTTCTTGCTTCCTGGAATATTCTATTCTCATCAGGTTTACATGTGGAGGTAAATACCTGCCACAACTACCATAATATCAACACTCCCTCCTATCTAGGGAGGTATTGAAGGTAATGGTATTGAGCACAAGCATACCATTCACCTAGTAGCATCAACATAGTTGTATAGACTAACTCATGATTAGATAATGAGAACCATCATCACTATTAGTGTCATCAGCTGCATCATCTCTTGAAACCATACTCCATCTGAGTAATCAGACATGATGCGATAAATCACTCACTCCACAGAGTGACATAAGAGCCATTCTTCTAATCTGAACATATGTCCTAGATAAATGTCCTGGACCATTTTCCATTTGGGGAATATCTATCTATTGATCATCCATCTAGCTAATAATCATTTCCAATACTATTGATAGTTTTCAAGGCAATCGAAACAATGTCATTCAATAGAATACAACTGTTTCTATCCATAGTAGTACACAACTACAATTCAGTGGTACATTGCCACACTAATTAGCACATAGATACTTGATCAGTGACATATAGTCACATTCAGTGGAACATATCCACCACAGTAGTATACATCTACTCTCCGAAGACATACAGTCTCCATAAAAATCATATCATCTGATATCAACCTACACAGAAAACATTGTTATGATATAAACTGAATCATCTGGGCCATTCTTCCACTCACATCTGTGACATCTGTAAGAGCATCTACCCTCAGAAGGTAAAACATCAATGATGAGATATCTGGACTATTCTTCTCAAGCAAGGAAGAATAATTGTCCCGATTTCTGAGCCTGGACCATTCACCTATCTGGGCCATTCCTCGGGCACTAAACAAAGTGAAACCTGGAGAGAAAGGATGATTTTAAGGATGGAAATTTATTTTAAAATGTATAAACCTTAGCGAATCTCACTAATCTGTCATATGCCAACTATAAATGTTTGGCGATATTTATGTAAAAATATTCAAATTTCTTTGGATATTATGTATTTTGTTTTGGATTACTGAGAGGGGGGGGTGAATCGGTAATAGAGCAATTTAATCATTTTTAACCATATAATCCAAGTTTTATATCATTGAAGCATTATCATCCAATAACTGCAGAATAACTAAGCAAGGAACAAATGAACAAACATACACATACACAATACACCAGTGTTTTACGTGGAAACTCAAATTGGGAGAAAACCACGGAATGTTTTTTCTTATATGTTTTGAAAAATTACATTCATTGGAAGCACCAACTTCCTTTTATTTCTAGATACAACTGGAAGGAGGCTCCAACCCCCTAGTTTCTTAGGCTACAACCTGAGGGAAGCTCCAAGTCCCCAATTCTTTGGCTACAACAAGAAGGAGGCTACAACCCCCTATGTTCTCCGTCTACAACCGGAAGGTGGATACAACCACCTGTCCTTGCCCCGTCCTGCCACTCTAAAGTAGAAGTAGAATGATGGAACCAACCTTTCATTGTGATATATATTGTTGTAAACCTCTACAAATAAATCTGAACCATGCATCAACCGATACCTCAACCTGTAATCAACCTGTACCATAAACATGTGCATCAACCATGCACCAACCTATACTAAATAACCTGTAATCAACCTGTACCACAAGAAAGTGCATCCAGCCATGTACCAAGCATGCACCAATCATTTGTCAACTACTCATCAACTATGACTCATCAATATGTACAAACATCATCAACTATACACTTCATGTATGTACCAACTCATCAACTACTTGTCTCAACCATGTACTCAAAATGTACAACAACCAAAATCCCTCATCAATTTCATTATAAAAATATGATTTTTAGCTCTATAATAGACCTAGTTTATATGATCACATTCCTGCAAACCTTCATTAACTTCAACAACAAGAGACTATCATTTTCATCAAACTTTTTTTTAGTCTCACATGCCTAGTTTTGGATTAGTTAATAACCCTAAATTAAAGTAATCATAAATTTGTACGTGTAATGTATAAAGATATGAAACTGATACACAATTTTATTTAGTTTGTTTTATGAAATTCCTCCAAGTTTCACTACTTGTAACCTCTCAGAAAAGGAGTTATAAAAAAAATGGCATACCTTGCTGAATTCTGGCTTATTCTAGAGAGCGAACCTTGTAGAGCGTGTTGTGGAAGGAATATTTGTTGAATTGATCTGAAAATATTACAAAACATACTACATATTGTACCCTAACCAACACATTTGGTTTCACTTAATTTGGATCTATTTTGAAGAATTTATGACGTTTTTACTCGAAACACCATTTTTTGACTAGTTTCAGGACTAGCCACAGACCCTATTTTCCACGGAGTGTAACTCCAAAAATGCAATGAAACACAAGATGATTTTTTTTACCACAGATACTTGGATATGTTTTCACAATGGAATATCAATTTCACAATCTGAATCATTATAGAAAAAACATTATAGAAAAAATGGTGAGATGACCTGTAAATAACATACCTTAGAAAGCACCATCAAAAGAATTTATCCTTCCTTGCATTTCTATCTTCTTTTCTTCACCTTCACTCATAATTTCAGCTTAAATATCCTTGGTTACCTCAGAAACCTATAGATATTCAATATTCTCAAGTGTGTTTAAAATGAGAGAGACTTGCCCCTTATTTATACTCTCCAAGTAGCTTCCTTAAAAACATCTTCTAGGTCACTTGGCCCCACTTTCCTTATTTTAGAGTTAACCCACTTCTAATTTATCCATTAAATTTATTATTGAAATAATTTATTTTGTATTCACTTTGAATTATAATACACTCATTTCTTAACTTTATTATTTACCTTTTAAAATCTCTTAAACCACGTTGACTACTTTGACCTATTGGGGCTTCTAGATGACATATGAGGGTCCTCCAACTTCGTAAATGTTACACATTATTTTCATCATCCCTATGATCGTTAATGATGTAAACCTATATGTTGCCTTCAGAGGGGTCACAATGGCCTAAGTTCCTAAAAGAGAGAAGGGAGAAGAACTTCTCCTGAGAAAAGAAATTGTTTTTTCCTAT
>ML776695.1:995903-1020819 GCA_009831015.1 Picea engelmannii
GTTTTTAAGCTTGTGTAAAAATAAAATCTATCCCAAGCATAGTTTTGTTTTGTTTTGAAGCTTGTGTAAAAATGAAAACAATCCCGAGCTTAGTCTTTGTTCTTTCTCATGCTCGTAAATACATGAGAATAAGTTACCGAGATGATTCTTTATTATTTCTCGTGCTCGTAAATCAATGAGAATGTAACCGATTATACTTTTATCACTTTTTCAGACTCGTAAAGGTTATACGAAAAAGGAACCCCCTGGAGTTCCCTTTAAGCTCTTTTCAGACTCTCTAAACATGAAAAGATTGTCGAGCGACCTTTCTATTTTCATGCTCGCTAAAGTATTTGAAGTAAGCGTCTGGTGAGCGATAATTTATCTCTTTTTCGGTCTCATTCAGACTACTGTACGGAAAAGGAACTGAGAGAGTTCTCTTTTAAGTGTTTTTCCAAACTCTATAATCTTGAAAAAACTTTGAGTTTTCTTTATTTGGACTCATAAAACAAACATTGAAAGGCCCATATGGGACATGAGTTCTCTTTAAGTGTTTTTGAGACTCTCAAAACATGAAAAACCCCCGAGTTTTCTATCTCTGGACTCGTTAAACAAACATTGACAGACCTGTGATGGGACCGAACCACTCCTTCTTAGGGTTTGTTCAAAATACTCCGAGGGACTCATCCGAAGGATGAGATTATATCAACAAGCATATGTGATCCTCTTCAAGCTTGCGTAAAAATAAAGAGGTACTTGCCAGAAATGGTGGGGAAAAATTGGGAAAGAAACGTATGTAAACCTGTATTCTGTGGAAGAGTCGCTTTTGAACATGACACCTTTTCACTCACCTTGTGTCTAGGTTGGAAAATCCACTTGTCTCCTGATCATACTCCTTTATAAGATTACAAATTGGTCTGTGATCCCTGTTGTTGAGTCAGTGTTTCCAAGACAGTTGTCGTGTCATCAATATGTTCAAAGAGATGTCCAACCTGAAAAGCCTTCTATTGCGTCGGCCATTTCTACAGTATTTAAGCCTTCTATTGCGTCGACCATCCCTGAGTCAGTTCTGAATCACTTGTTACTCTGATCTACATCAAATCTTGTTACTTGTTTCGTGTCATTGATGTGGGATACATTAAGGCCCTCCTGTGACAAGTCTTTTCCTATCGACTTCAACTCATTATCCGGGAATTAGACTTAGAAACCAATTTGTACCTTGGAACTTGCATGCCTCAATGGCAAGTTTCCTTGCTTTCGACAGTGGGTTTTCATTATTGACCCCTGATCGGGAGATTCCGCCGAGTGTTCGACTTCATCTCATTTATTCACATTCGTTGGATTGTACTAGTGTACCTTAGGAGTCATTGACATTAATGGTGATTTCTCTCACATTTGTTAATGGTATACACTAATGACCGGTAATAAAGTGGTTTCTACCATGTTCGACTTCAACACATGTATTCACATGGTTAGATTCGTACAATAGAGTGGCAGAGATGAAGACCCTAGATATTTTCTAACAAATCCAGGTTGCGTTGGAGTATATTCAGTGTACTGTTGCATAGATCCACATTGTATGTATGGTGGCTATGTTCAAATTTGAGTCTTTAACACATAGATCCACAGTGTATTTTTGGTGGCTATGTTCAGATTTGAGTCATATTGACATGGATCCAAAGTGTATGTTTGGTGGCCATGACTTGTCGTACTTGACATGGATCTTCGCATGTCGGCATTTATGCTTTGAGTCATTTGTATTCTGAGTATGGGAATTCCTACCTCAGTGATGATATATTATTGTACTGTATTTCCTTGTTTGTTGGCAGGTTTCCGACCGACTGTTCCTAGTTCCCTACACACACTCGACAAAGTATTTCATCTATCACTCTGTTCTAACTTCACACTTTGGGGGGCTCTCTGTTACACATTATTTTCATCATCCCTATGATCGTTAATGATGTAAACCTATATGTTGCCTTCAGAGGGGTCACAATGGCCTAAGTTCCTAAAAGAGAGAAGGGAGAAGAACTTCTCCTGAGAAAAGAAATTGTTTTTTCCTATGTAAAAACCTTATAAAAAGGGATGTTCGCAGGTTACTATATAGGCAGGGTGCGAGAAGGACCAATTCTCGCAAGTTGCACTATAGACAGGGTGCGAATAGTTCGCAGGTTGCTCTATATCTAGGGTGTGAGAATGACAGCACGTGGGAAAAACGTACGGTTTCTCGAATCTTCTAGAAGGAGAAGATTCTATGGTGAGGTGGCATCCGAATGGTTTGGATATTACTCTCTTTCATGATTTAGTGGGATCATCCTAACCTCCTCACCTTATCCTCTTCAACTTATAAAAGGAGAGGAGCTCTCATGGAGAAGGGGTTCTTGGTTGTGGTTCTTTGGCTTGGAATTATTGGCTTGGTTAGAGTGGCTTTGAGATTTGTTTTGTCAAGATAGATTGTGAGTAGCTATCAGATCTATGGTTTCAGAATCTTTGGAGCAAGAAGTGTGTGGGGAACGAAGGACAGTTGGAAGGGACCTTACGACATCAAGGCAATGGTTGTAATCTCTCTTTCACATTTAATATGATACAGTAATATGTTTCCTTCCCGTAAAGTTAGATTTACTTTATTACATAACTCCTTGATCATATGTATAGATTAGCTATTGAATATATTATTTGCTTTCACTTTGGTTGGTTTGTTCTGTTTTGATCTTGACTGCACGAGATTGTTGGAGCAAAGCAAGGAACAACAGAGACCAAGGAAGCGATTACAAGGTATATATATTCTTCTCACTTCCAATTTAATTCAATAGTTAGATCTAGGGAAAGTGATATATTTTGTCATGTTTTATTCTAGATCTAGGTGGATCTAGGGAGATCGGTTTGTGTCCGCACTTACGGATTTATCCAATAACAGTAAAGCCATGACTCTCAAACCGTGAGGAGTTATGTGATGTTCCACATACCACCAAAAATGGAATGACATGTACTATCCATATAGAATAGTATTATCTGAAAATATATCATAACTAGTACCGTTATCCATCAAACAAACTTGGGTCCATTACCCAAACATGGGGTCTCCAACTTCTCATGGCCATAACTCTCTAACCGTGAGGAGTTATGTGATGTTCCATATACCACCGAAAATGGAATGACAAGAACTATCCATCTAGGATAGTTTCCCTAACAAATTCATTGTCCTTCATCTCATTATTCCACAATTAAGCCTGGGTTCTCTTACTCCACAAAGCATCTTCCCATGAGGGCTTTCACCATAAGGGGACCACTTTGGATTTCATCCATCTTTACTTCTTATCAACCATGAAAAGACAATAATGATTCATATTTACATCAAACAATCTTAGGTCTATTACCCAAACCTTTGTGTTGTGGGGATTTCTTCAAGGGTTAACATCAATGAAAACAAACCTTAATCAACAATATTTCTCTTTGGCATTGATGGCAACACTCTGATGCAATACTGAAATCATATCACTCATGGTCCCCCTGGAACCATGCATCTGTCCCTTGTATCTAATAAATTTGTCTTTGTCCTCTACATATGATAAATATTTTCCCCTTGGAACTATGTTGTTGTCCTCTACATCTAATAAATATCTCCCCCTTTGTCATCAATGGAAAAGGTATCTTTCCAGCTGAGGTTTCTCCCCCTGACTGAACTGTCCTCTTATGGTGCTTCCTCGTGTACATCTAAGACACATAATATAATCATTCAAAAATCATTAAAAAAGAATTTATTTTGGAGTAGAAATAAATCCAAGTCTTTGGCGAAGATATTCAAAGGATTCCTGTGGAAGTGGTTTTGTAAAAATGTATGCCACTTGTTCTTTTGTGCCCACATACTCAACTCTGATGTTCTTTTCTGCAACCTATTCCCATAGAAAGTGATACTTGATTGGAATGTGCTTCGTCTTGGAGTGAATCGCTGGGTTTTTTGAGATATTGATGGCACTTGTATTATCACAATATATTGGAATGGGCTCGTCATACTCAACCTATATATCTGTCAAAGTTTGTTTCATACAAAGAACCTGTGTACAATATGTTGTTGCTACAATATACTTTGCCTCAGTTATAGATAGAGATACTGATGATTGTTTCTTTCTTAGCCATGATACCAAACACTCACCTAAGTAGAATGTTTCTCCACTGGTGCTTTGTCAGTCATCAATACAACCTTCCCAATCTACATCTGTGTAGGAAATAAGTGATAGATCTTTTCCTTTTGGTTACCATAATCCAAACTCTTATGTTCCTTTGAGATATCTGAAAATCCTCTTTACTGCTAATACATGTGATTCCTTTGGTGCTTCTTGAAATCGTGCCATCTGTCCAACTGCTTGCATTACATCTGGTCTGGATGTTGTCATATATAGTAGATTTCCAATCATTGACATGTATTGCCTCTGATCTGTAGACTTCGAATCATCATCTTTTCTCAACTTACAACGGGTTTGCATGGGAGTAATAATTGGTTTGCAATCTTCCATTCTGAACCTCTTTAGCATTTCTCTGATATACTTGGTTTGAGAAATAAAAATTCTTTGGTTGCTTTAATGTATGAAGTCCCAAAAAGAAGGATAGTTCTCCAAGTAGTGACATTTCAAATTCATTCTGCATGTCTTTTGCAAATTCCCGGCTTAACCTGTCATCATCACTACCAAAAATAATATCATCAACATAAAATTCAATTAATAAAATATTACCTCGAATTACCTTGATGTAGAGGTTGATGTCTACACTTCCTTTTCTAAACCCTACCTGTTGTAGATACTTATTCAATCTGGAGTACCATGCTCTAGGAGCCTGTTTTAGACCATACAAGGCTTTCTCTAATTTACATACATAGTTTGTGTTCTCTGACAACTGAAATCCTTTTGGTTCTTCAATGTAGACTTCTTCTTCAAGTTCCCCATTCAGAAAAGCTGATTTTACATCCATCTGATATACTTTAACATTTTTGGAGCATGCATAAGATAAAAGTAAACGGATTGCTTCCATTCTAGCAACTGGGGAAAATTTCTCTTCAAAGTCGGTTCCTTCAATCTGAACTTTCTCTACTTCTTCTGCCAGATTCTCTTCATCTTCATATTCCTCTTCTACTTCTTTTTCATCTTCTTCTTAGAAAAGTTGTTCCATTGATTTGTTTTCTTCTTTCTTTGATTCTGGTCTGTCTGTTTCATCAATTGTTAGGTTGATGCTTTCCACAACTTTGTTCAATCTTATATTGTAACACTTGTATTCTTTCCTTGTACTTGAGTAACCAAAAAGTATTCCTTTGTCCACACGAGATTCAAACTTTCTCATTCTGCCATCTTCTATTTTGATGTAGCATTTGCTCCCAAAAAATATAAAGTGATTCACATTTGTTGGTCTTCCTTTCCATAGATCGTAGGGACTTTTATCAGTGTTGTTTCTGAGCATTACCCTGTTTTGAATGTGAACAGTTGCATCCAAAATATATCTGTCAATTTGGAATCCATTAGCATTTTTCGAGCCATTTCTTGTACTATCCTGTTCTTTCTTTCAACAACTTCATTCTGTTGAGGTGTCCTAGCAACAGATAATTTCCTTTTTATTCCATGACTGCTACAGTAGTCCATAAATTCCTTTGAAGTGAACTCTCCTCCATTATCAGATATCAAACATTTGATTATTGAATCAATCTCATTTTCAACCATTTCCTTGTAGATCTTGAAGTTTTCAAAAGATTATGACTTGTTCTTGAGAAAGCAAACTGCAGTCATTCTTGTATAATCATCAATTAATAACATAAACTATTTTTCACCTTTTAAGCCCTTTGTTGTAGTTCATCCAACTAGATTAGTGTGCACAATTTCCAGTGGTCTTGTTGTTGAATATTCCTTTGATTTGAACCTGGTGTTTGTTTGCTTTCCTTGTTGACAATTCTTGCATAAAGTGTTGGTTTGTTTTGTGATATGGGGAATTTCTCTGACTGCTTCTCTTTTGTTAACTTTGACAAGGTTATCAAAATGTATGTGACCCATTCTTCTATTCCATAGGAAAATTTCATCTTCCTTTCCTAGACAACACTTTTCATTTCCAATTTCACTTAACACATATATGTTGTTTGAAGTTCTTGTAGTTGTACCGACCAATTTCCCTAAACCTTATTTTCTTATCTCACACTTTTCTGAATCAAAAGTAAGCTTATGAACTTGGTCACACATTTGACTCACACTTAGAAGATTATGTTTCATATCTTATACTAGTAGAACATTTTGTGCCTTTTCATTCTTGTTCCCAATTCGGGCTATGCCTTCTCCAATGATTTTGGATGAATTATCATTTCCGAAGGAGACTGATCCGTTTTTTTCTTTTCATAATGTAAGAAATTTGTCTTTATCACCTGTCATGTGTTTTGAACATCCATTGTCAACATACCAATCGTCTTTCTTTTGCTTATCTTGTAGAGCGACTGTGCATTCTTCATTGTTATATTGATCTTGCTTTCTTATCCATGTCATTTTATGAGGTTCTTGTCTGTGACTGTTGTGATTCTGTTGAGGTTCTTTAGGAGAGACTGTCATTCTGCAATCCTTGGCCATGTGTCCAAAATTGTTACATTTGTAGCATTCCACTTTAGTGCTCAAAGATTCAAACCTATTGTAACTTCTTCTTTGTGTGTCACTAGGTCTCCTTGAATAATCCCTTTGTGTATAACTCTCAAAGTTTTTACTGTTCCTGGTGTTAGCTCTGCAATTCACAGCTTTATGCCAAACCTATTACATGCATAACATAAACCAAAAAATATAGTTTGATACCTGGGAGTTGAAGATCTTCTGAAAGGAGGTGCTCTTTTGAATCCTTCTTCTTCTTGAGGCCTATCTGTCTTTTGTTGATTATGAAATCTAAATCTTCTTGGTGGAGGAGTGTCCCTGTAATCTTCCTTGTATATCTTCCTATCCTCTTTGATTGTTTCTGCATATCTCTTTAGATTTGTTTCTTTCTCTGTTGTTTTGGAGCTTAATCCCTTTTCTATCTGATTGTTTCCAAGTCCAGACTTGTCAAGATAATATTTTTGAATACTGATAATGTCATCCAAAAAGTTTGATCTATTATGTATATTTTTCTTTTGAATATCCTTTCTTAGTGTGACAACCTCTGCTTCCAAGTTTCCAATGATCTTGTCATTTTCTTCTAGTTGTTCTTTGAGTGCTTATTCAATTCTTTTTTCTTCTTTTTGAACCTTCAATTTTGTGATCATTTGTTCTAGTTCTCGAGTGTCCTTTTTCTTGTCTAGTTCTGCTTGTAGTTTCTTGTTTTTCTTCTTTTCTCTTCTGATAACTTATATGGAACACATTAATTATTCTCGATAGTCAACTTCTGCCTCTTCAATTTCTTCTTCGACTTCTTCACATTATTCTTCAGCTTCTTCATATTCTTCTTTGGAGTGTTCTTTGTCAGAGTCTTTTATTGCCATGAGTAGAACTCTTCCTGTCTCATTGTCACAGACTTCATCTTCATCTGATGATGAGATGTCTTCTTTGGTGTATAAGCTTTTCTTGAAAACTTTCTTTTTAGTTCTTTTTCCTTTATATGTGTGTTTTCATTTTGAGTAACCTTCATCATATCTCTTTTTCTGATGAGGATATTTGTTATCAAAATGACTAATACCATCACAATTAAAACAAATTAAAGGTAGCTTACCTCTATACCTACCATTGGTTCCCTTGTTTAGTATTTTGATGAAGTTGGCCACTTCTTCATCATCTTCCGAGGTGTCACTGCTACTTATATATTCTTCTTGTTCCTTTTTCTTTTTCTTTGATATTTTGGATGCCCTGAAGGTTGCTTCTTTTACATCTAGATATTATTGCTCAGTTCTCATTTCATATGCTGTGAAGATTCCATGCAGTTCGTCCATGCTTATTGAGTCCAGATCCGATCTTTCTTCTAGTGATGATATCTTAGGGTTGAATCTCATAGGAAGAGATATTAGTATCTTTTGAACAATTACAGATTCTTCAATTTCTTCTCCCAATACTATGATTGCATTCACTATTCATCAACTCATAAGAAGTAGGTTGTGATATCTTCATCTTCCTTCATTTTTAGTTGTTCGAACCGACCTCTATAAGTCTGAACTTGTGCTTCTTTGACTTTTGTATCTCCTTCATAAATATTTTGAAGCTTGTCCCAAATCTCTTTAGCAGATATAAAGTGTGCAACTTTGGTGAATATCGTATCACTGAGACCATTCAAAAGTGCATTTGTGGCTTTGGAATTATTCTCACCGAGTTTTACTACTTTGTCATTTGTTGGTGGAACTGTCGGTGTTGTGTATCCATCTACAATTGATTGCCAAACTTGAAATCCATGTCCCTGTATATATGTCCTCATCCTTATGCTCCAAAAAGCATACTTCTATCCATCAAATTGTGGTATTCCATTTTTATATGAGTTGTTACTCTCCATGATCTACCTTTCAGTGGTTAAACTAATTTCTTAAGGAACCTTCTCTGATACCAATTGTTGGATTACTAAGAGGGGGGGGTGAATCAGTAATAGAGAAATTTAATCCTTTTTAACCATATAATCCAAGTGTTATATCAATGAAGCATTATAATCCAATAATTTCAGAGTAAATAAGCAATAAACAAATGAAAAAACATACACATACATAGTACACCAGTGTTTTATGTGGAAACCCAAATCAGGAGAAAACCACGTAATGTTTTTTCTTATATGTCTTGAAGAATTACATTCATTGGAAGCACCAACTTCCTTTGTTTTCTAGCTGCAACTAGAAGGAGGCTCCAAAACCCTAGTTTCTCAGGTTACAACCTAAGGGATTATCCAGCTCGCCAATTCTCTAGCTACAACTAGAAGGAGGCTACAACCCCCTATGTTCTTCAGCTACAACTGGAAGGTGGCTACAACCACCTGTCCTTGCCCCATCCTGCCACTCTGAAGTAGAAGTAGAATGATGGAACCACTTTCAACCTGTCACTATGATATATACCACTGTAAACCTATACCAATAAATCTGAACCATGCATCAACCTGTACCTCAACCTGTAATCAACCTGTACCATAAACAAGTGCATCAACCATGCACCAACCTGTACCAAATAACCTGTAATCAACCTGTACCATAAACAAGTGCATCCAACCATGTACCAAGTATGTACCAATCATATGTCAACTACTCATCAACTATGACTCATCAATATGTACCAACATCATCAACTATACACCACCTCATGTATGTGCCAACTCATCAACTACTTGTCTCAACCATGTACTCAACATGTACCTCAACGAAAAGACCTTATCAATTTCATCATCCAAATATTATTTGTAGCTCTGTAATAGACCTGGTGTATATGATCACATTCCTGCAAACCTTCCTTAACTTCAACAACAAGAGACTAGAATTTTCATCAAACTTTTCTTTAGTCTCACATGCCTAGTTTTGGATTCGTAAACAACCCTAACTTGAAGTAATCATAACTTTGTACCTGTAATGTATAAATATATCAAACTAATAAAAAATGTTCATTAGTATTTTTTATGCAATTCCTCCAGGTGTCACTACTTGGAACCTCTCAGAAAAGGATTTATAGCAAAAAATGGCATACCTTGTTGAATTATGGCTTATTCTAAAGAAAGACCTTGTAGTGCATGCCCCAAACACAATATTTTTTGAAATGATCTGAAAATATTACACAACATACTAAATAATGTACCCTAACCAACACATTTTATTTCACTCAAGTTGGATATTTTGTGAATAAGTTATGACATTTTTACCTAAAACACATTTTTTTGACTAGTTTGAGGACTGACCACAAACCCTATTTTTCACGGAGTGTAACTTCAAAAATATAATGACCCACAAGATGAATTTTTTACCATAGATACTTGGATATGTTTTAGCACTGGAATATCAATTTCATGGTTGTAATCATCATAGAAAAAAAATTATAGCAAAAATGGTGAGATGACCTATAAATAACATACCTTAGAAAGCACCATCAAAAGAATTTATCCTTCCTTGCATTTCGGCCTTCTTTTCTTCACCTTCCCTCAGAATTTCAGATTAGATATCCTTGGTTACCTCATAAACCTATAGATATTCAATATTCTCAAGTGTGTTTAAAATGAGAGAGCCTTGCCTCTTATTTTTACTCTCCAAGTAGCTTCCTTAAAAACATCTTCTAGGTCACTTGGCCCTACTTTCCTTATTTTAGGGTTAACCCACTTCTAATTTCTCCATTAAATTTATTATTGAAATAATTTATTTTGTATTCACTTTGAATTATAATAAACTCATTACTTCACTTTATTATTTACCTTTTAAAATCTCTTAGGCCACTTTGACTACTTTGACCTTTTGGGGCTTCTAGATGACATATGAGGGTCCTCCAACTTCATAAGGCCATAACTCTCAAACCGTGAGGAGTTATGTGACATTCCACATACCACCAGAAATCGAATGACATGTACTATCCATATAGAATAGTATTATCTAAATATATATCATAACTCATACCTTTATCCATCAAAGAAACTTGGTTGCATTACTCGAACATGGGGTCTCCAACTTCTCATGGCCATAACTCTCTAACCATGAGGTGTTATGTGACATTCCACATACCACCGGAAATGGAATGACAAGAACTATCCATCTAGGATAGTTTACCTAACAAATTCATTGTCATTCATCTCATTATTCCACAATTAAGAATGGGTTCTCTTACTCCGCAAAGCGTCTTCCCGTGAGGGCTTTCACCATAAGGGGACCACTTTGGAGTTCATCTATCTTTACTTCTTATAAGCCATGACAAGAAAATAATGAGTCATATTTACATCAAACAATATTGGGTCCATTACCCAAACCTTTTTGTTGCGGGGCTTTCTTCAAGGCTTGACATCAATGACAACCAACCTTAATCAACATTTTGTATAAACTTTTGGCGATTTTTAAGGTAAAATAATTTTATCCTATAGAATTTGGATGAGTCATTTTTATAATAGTGAATCTTTTTTGGGGAAAAACCATGTAAAATTATCCCATGAGTGATATTTATCCCCTAAAATCATCCTTGGAGAGAATGATTATACCCTAGGGAATGCTTGTCCCTGATTATTGAACCTGGACCATTCACCTATCTAGGCCATTCCTCCGGCACTAAACAAAGTGAAACATGGAGAGAATGAATCTTCCCTAGGGAATGACTATAAGGACCATTTGCTAAGGAAATGACTATCCTGCACCAACCTCCAAAAATGATCATTCTTCAAAACTACTCACAAATGTGAGCTTAGAAAGAATGATTGTCCGGTGAGGCAGATCAGTCTTCTTGACCACTACTGAGAGTGATCGTCAATAAGAGAGACTGTCCTAGACCATTACCCCACATTTTCCACAAGGGTAATCACTATCTATGGTACATCATCAATCCATCGAACCATTTTCATTACGAAAATGATTGTTCGATCTAGACCATTTTCCGAACTAGAAAATGCATGTCCGTCAGAAATCTAAAACCCCTTTCCGAACTGGAAATGAACTACTCATCCTGGACCATTTTTTGAACTTGAAAATTGATTGTCCATAAATCAATAACACATCAATTCTCCCTCCCAACCTGGGAGTCATCTCTTCCTTTTTCAATAAGGAAGTCGTCTCTACAAGATCTAGCTTGAGTACACAAACTCTTTCATCTTGGATAGAGGCTTTACCAAAATA
The DNA here is from genome assembly GCA_009831015.1 of Picea engelmannii. Lineage (NCBI taxonomy): Eukaryota > Viridiplantae > Streptophyta > Pinopsida > Pinales > Pinaceae > Picea > Picea engelmannii. The sequence continues at coordinate 1,007,626 of ML776695.1, forward strand.
TCTGCTTATCTTCTCATTTGTGAAGATATTTATTGGAGAAATACTTCTATTTTATGGAATTCATCATGGAGAATGTAATTCTTGATCTCAATGTACTTCAGTCTTTCTGGAACACTGGTTTTCTCTGAAGGATTCATATAGCTCTGATCATTTTAGTATATCATAGTTGAATTCAACTCTTTTGTTTTCTGCTAGCTCATAACATCGTGGCAAGGCTCAAACTAGAACATATACATGTGGCACTTCTTCTTTCATCATGAGATTTTGCCATGGATTAGAAATCCATCATCCTGGACTTATGAGTAACCATTCTAACTTTTATCATAAAATATTTTCACCATGCTTTTGTTGTTCATGAGAGGCTTTGCACCAAGTTGTTTGAATCCATACAAACTATTCTTTCATCTGGATGCTAGGGTTTGTTTTTGGTATACCTCAAAGCCTTGAGGTTGCTCTACATATGCTCTTTGTTCAATTATTCTGGAGAACAATCTTTGCATTCATCTGATGTAAACTCCAAACCATGGATATCATGGACAATATAATGGCTCATGTAGAGGTGTCTGGTTTACTTGGAACAAGAAATCATCATAGTCTTTTAGTGAGTTCAGGTCACGCTGGTAGTCTTGTGATTCTTGATGCAATGACTGGTTTTTCTAGATTTTCTTTCTCTCTTGGAATATTCATGTTCTTCCTCATGTTTCTCTTTAGTTCTTGGGTCCATGGAGTTTTCTATAGATTCAATGCCCTAAATATTCCAACTTCTTTATTTCATCATAGAATTATGTATGTGGATGAACAACCAGGGATACTTTAAGGATTCTTTTCGAATAAGACTTCTTCTAAAGTCAAACTGAACACGTGTTGCTTTTCATGGCTGCTACTATGGATATATACTTCATCATATTCAATGGATCATATAATTTAGGATTATATCCCTCCTAATCCTTGCTTCATGCATGAATGCATGGTCTTCTTTTGGAAATATATAATCGGTTCCCTCCATCTAACAGAGTCCACACTTTCGTCTGCATCCTTATTGCCTTCTGCAAAGTGTCATAAGTCTTTCTCTAATTTCCTCTTGATTGATGACTTCTTTCTATCTTTACTTCTTATAGGTTTCTTCAAGTTTGATTATGATTTCAACTTATCTTGCAGCTGTTACTTTTGTAATAATTTCCACATGAATTGTTACCTTGGGTTGTTGAGGTACTTCGTCCTTTCATGTGTATTGAATGACTTGTAGTCACTGTGATAACAATCCTTATTTTTTTGTTCTTCCATAGGTGTATTTTCTCTTTGAACATCTTATAGATATGCAAGATATGTATAGAAACTATGTAAACATGGTATTTACAAGAACTATGAAGAATATTGTTACCTTGTCTTAGAAGAAGAAGTTTTTTTTATCCTCCTTGGTCTTCCTTGATGGTTTCCTTTCTTCGGAAATTGATGTTTCATGTGTCTCCTTCCTTTTCTTTAGATCAGGACAATCATTCTTGTAGTGACCATACTTTCGACAGTTGAATCATTGTATTTCTGACATATCTTTCTCTTGATTTGGGTTCTTCCTTGAACGAAACTTCCTTTTGTTCCTAAAATTCTTGAATCTTGTTGTGAAGGATTGATCATTGTATTTATTTCGAGGTTTCTCTTTTTCACTAATCCTTGATTCTTCTTGTGCACAACAATTCAAAAGTTCTTCAAATGTAGGATACTCCTTGCTTGTGTTCATTCTTATGGAAAATGCATCCCATGTCTTGGGAAGACCGTTGTGTACTATATTTATAAGTTCCTTCTATGAAATGATTTTATCAATAGCTTTTAGTTGATCTCTTAAATGAGATATTCTAACAAGGTATGATGTTATGTTGTCATCATCATTCACATTCATGTTACGGAGCTCATTCTTTAGACTCATTACTTGTCCAATGTTTCTGACTGAGAAGAGGTTTGTTAGGGTATCACATGTCTTCTTAGATTAGTCAAGATGGGATATGTATGGTATCAAGTGGTATTTTATAGAATCCACTATGATACTCATGGAATTGATGTCATTGTATTTGAACTTCTCCATAACTGCAACGCTTTGCGGTTCCTTCTCTTTTCCTTCTTCAAACCTTGGTTCCACAATCTTTCCTTTCACGATATCCAACACTTTATTCTTGGAAAGGATGAGATCAATCCTTTTCTTCCATCCTATGAAGTTAGAATCCCCTTCTAACTTGTTTTTTGACTTCATAGAGTAAGTCATGGCTTCTTTGACTTGGTCAACCCTAGATTTGACCAAAAAACTCAAACTTGACGTCTTAGTTGGCTGAGAGTATCAGGAGATGCATAAGGTTAGGGTGCACTAGTCTATCTAAAAATTAGGTCAATCCCTTCACTTAAGGTGCCTCAATGAGAGGGTTAGGGTTTCGTTGATGCAACAAAAATAGGTTGCAACTACAACTGCAACTGAGCAAATCCTCCCAATCTATCATCCAACAGTTAGACTGTCTGAATATAGTGTGGGCCCATAAATTGTTAGAATATAATGGATGTGATCGTTTAACCATAGAAAATATAGATATATTTCCACCCAACCATAGGTTGAAGCCACCCCCGATCACCTTAACCTTGATGGAGAATCATTCTGGAACAAAACCCTAGACTAGATAGCGAAACAAAGGTGGTGCACCTTTCTCCAAGGATAGCGCACTAAGAAAGAGAAAAAAGATCTTATCAGAGAGTCCAAACCATAACCAAGAGAGAGTCGAAGCCAAAACTGAAAAATTCTTTTTGCAACAACTGCAACAACAAATCTCCTCCAAAATTGTGCACAAATTGGCCAACTGCAATGCACACAAGTGTTGCTTATGCAGTTCTCAGAATACTGACCAGAATGAAGATTGACCTCCTGTATTTATACTAATTCTGGAAGACTTCCTGGGCCGACTTCTCATTCTGGGTACTAATTCTTTAGTATATAATATTTCCTTTAGTCGACTTCTTCTCTTGGAGGCTAATAACCTAATACAAGTCATTCTCTTGAGCCGAATTGTCTTCTAGGGTTATTAACCAATTAATTAGGGTTTCTTCTTTCTTCCCAAAATATTCTATTCTTGTCAGGTTTACACGTGGAGGTAAATACCTCCCACAGCTACCATAATATCAACACATGGTGTATGTGTCCATATTATAGAGAGATCAACAAGATCACCATTAAAGATAAGTTTTCCATTATTGTCATTGATGAATTGTTAGATGAACTACATGGAGCAATCTACTTCACAAATTTGGATCTTTTTTCACGGTATCATCAGATTACAATGAATGAAGAAGATATCCAAAAAAAAACATTTAGAAATCATGAAGGCCAATATGAATTTTTGGTCATGCCTTTTGGCCTTACAAATGCACCTTTCACATTCCAAGGGTTTATGAATTCCATTTTCAAGCCCTTCTTTCAAAAACATTTGTTAGTATTTTTATGATATACTAATCTATAGCAAGTTTTGGTCACGTACATATGGGGGATGCATAATATATAGGGCATGTACATACGTGTGCTACAGAACTACATGTTGCATACCTATTGTATTTTGTTGATACATGTTCAGTTCAAGTACATATTGATTACAGGGAAATTGTACAGGTTGGTTGTAGGTCAATGGTACAGGTTGATATAGTTGTACAGTGGTATATATCATAGTGATAGCATGACAGTCATTTCATCATTCTAATTCTACATTAGGGTGGTTGGATGGGGCAAGGATAGGTGGTTGTAGACACCTTCCGGTTGTAATTGGAGAACATAGTGTTGGAATACTGAGAGGGGGGATGAATCAGTATTACTCTTTTTCAAAAATTAGTAGTTACTTTTTATATTTTATTGATCACCACAATAAACCAACAATGAATTGTATGCAAAATCAATTGTATAAATATATTTAACAACAATTACAAGTTTTTATAATTAATAGTGAAGGACACCAATCCTCTTTAGAGAACCAACTCTAGGAGACGCGTATCCCCTTCTTCAAGGAACCAACCCTAGGAAGCACCAACTCCCTCATCTTTAGGGAACCAACCCTAGGAAGCACCCTCAAGTAAGACTATTCTAGATGGATAGTACATGTCATGTCATTTCTGGTGGTATGTGGAATGTCACATAACTCCTCATGGTTAGAGATTTATGGCCATATGAAGTTGGAGAACCCTCATGAGTCATCTATAAGCCCCAAAAAGTCAAAGTATTTGCAAAATAACTTATTTAAATAATAAAGTTAATGGAGAACTCCTTAAAATAAGGAAAGTGGAATGCTACATGAAATTATAAATAAGAGGCAAGTCTCTCTCATTTAATCACACTTGAACACATTGAATATCCTTTTTTGTGTAAGGCTTATTGCAAGTACTCAGTGATACATCTGAAGTTGCGAAATTCTGACGTAGTATGAATGGTTGACGGTGAAAGTTTTGGAATTACAATGAATACCAAAAAACCCTAATTTCTGAGGCATACGCGCACTGACAGTGTATTAGGGTGAGTACATATGTGGGTTGACAGTGTATTAGGGTGCGTACATACATGGGGTGGAAGTGTATTAGGGTGCATACATGTTGGTAAAGACATGGAAACTTGAAAATATGAAGATGTAGAGGTTCTAGATTCTGAGATTGTTATAGCAATATTTACCTCACCCTGTGCAATCTTGCATAGAAGGCCTTTTTCCATTTCCCTATGCACACTTATCATCCCTATTTGTAAAATCCATAGTTAAAAATACATATTTTTCCACATGTACGCATATTGCCTATTATACAACATGTGTATACGCAGGCTGCACCACTACAGCCTGCGTACATCGAGATTTGTGCCAAAAAATGAAAATTAATGTCGGGTTTCCAAGTCACGATAGGAGATCTATGATCCCTGGCCTTCCATATACTGGAAACATTCTGAATCGGCCCTTCAGTTCCATTTGAAGTCTATAAATGAGTCAATTCCGAGCTATGGAAAGAAGAGAAATAATTCAACTTTGAGAGAAAATTTACTTTGGAGAAATTATTTACTTCATATTGAGTCTGCATCCCTTTGTCCTTTAAGTCTGAACAGAATGTTCATCCCCCAAGCTCTTCCCTTATTGATTGAGAACCTCATTGTTTCTCTTTTATGAGATTGCCTTTGATGGAGGATTGAAGTGGTGGAGGCCTAGCTGAAAGGAACTTAGTTTCTCGGTTCTGAACTATGCCGACACGGAAGTTTGTAACATTTTCACTTCTGTTGATCATATATTAATAGAAATACTCTTTTCACATCCAATCGATATCTTGCAAATATTTGAATTATTATTCCATGGGCATATTTGTCATGTTTATTAATGGATTATTCTATTGAATGTGATAACATTATTTATTATCACCATATGTTTTCTTTTCTTGGTTGTTGAGGACTAGTTGCAGGTATATTTCTTTGGGTTAAGTGCTCAATGGTGGACTTCATCGAACGTCTGGACAAGGTAGGCCTTTTATCTTGTCTTTATAGCATATTTGTTTATATATCATACTTGCGAAGAGAGTTGATTTCTGTAGTCATTTTCGTCTGTTGTGGTTTATCCTAGCCATAGAGAGATTTTCCTTGTAACAGAGATCAAGATCCCAGGAAGGCATACAGTGCTCAGATACATCAGATCTATCCATTGTTTCAAAAGGTATGTCTTATTTCTAAGAATAGTTGGATTTTAATGTATGCATGAGAAATGGTTATGAGATTGGAAGATTCTCCCTAGAGAGACTAGTAGCTGTATGGGATCCTCTGTATAATTCAGATCTATATAAATATAGTGTTGGCATATTTATCATTGATACTCCTTGTTAGAGTTGAGGCACACCTTGTATTTTTGGGCATATGGCTAAGGTTTTTTGTGGTATATGGTTGAGAGATTTTATTGGTTCATGTATTGAGAGGCTGGATTTCAAAAAGGGTTTAATGTCTAGATCATGTGAGGGATATTATACTTGTTCATGATTACACACATTTATATGCCACATGACTAGAGAGAGATATAGAGATTTTGGGTAAAGAGGACGCAAGCACAATGCACTAATACATTTTTGATACATTGATAGGTTACAGATCTATGTGAAAGAAGTTACAAAGGGTCAGAAGTTTTCAAGAGAAATAAAACCCTAGTTTTTAGAAGGCACACGGAGGCTGCATAACAGTTTGGTCACGTACATATGGGGGATGCATAATATATAGGGAATGTACATACATGTGCTATAGAACTACATGTTGCATACCTATTGTATTTTGTTGATACATGTTCAGTTCAAGTACATATTGATTACAGGGAAATTGTACAGGTTGGTTGTAGGTCAATGGTACAGGTTGATATAGTTGTACAGTGGTATATATCATAGTGATAGCATGACAGTCATTTCATCATTCTAATTCTACATTAGGGTGGTTGGATGGGGCAAGGATAGGTGGTTGTAGACACCTTCCGGTTGTAATTGGAGAACATAGTGTTGGAATACTGAGAGGGGGGATGAATCAGTATTACTCTTTTTCAAAAATTAGTAGTTACTTTTTATATTTTATTGATCACCACAATAAACCAACAATGAATTGTATGCAAAATCAATTGTATAAATATATTTAACAACAATTACAAGTTTTTATAATTAATAGTGAAGGACACCAATCCTATTTAGAGAACCAACTCTAGGAGACGCATATCCCCTTCTTCAAGGCACCAACCCTAGGAAGCACCAACTCCCTCATCTTTAGGGAACCAACCCTAGGAACCACCAACTCCCTTGTATTTATGGAACCAACCCTAGGAAGCACCAAATCCATTATCTTTTACAATATGCTTAGTAAGGATATAAATCCTTCCATGCTCCTCCCTTCCACCCTCAATACATAAGTATCTTCATCTTTCCTTCCTGGAATCTACTTCATCTTTTGATCTTCTGATCTAGACTGCAGAGACACTTTCTTCCCACCACTCTTTATTGTTTATATATCCTTCAAAACGGAGTGAGTGTGATAAACTGTGTCCTTTTTTTTTTACCATCACACCTCTTTGTCTAACTTAACCATAATCACAGTTTATTATTCTTACCATGAAGGATTTTCATAAATTGATCACATATATGGATCAATTTCATATTTTAACTCAATCCTGAATCTCTGCCATTATTTCAGAAACCGAGTTCTGCAGAGGCGCTTCCTTCAAACCATTACATGTGACTGATAACGCAAAACCATAGGCTTATCATCTTTAGCGACGCATTATCTTTTGTCTTTATATCTTTTATTCCATATGACCAACAATGGTGACAGGATGCTAGGCCAAATGAGCACTTATCAGAATCAACGGTCAGGATTTAATCTCTCGATGAAATGGATGGTTGTCAGGACTTTGGGACTTTGTCCTTTAAAATATTTTGAATACAATTTTGTCGAATAGATCGGATAGTTCACGTTTATTTCACGGAACCAGATCAATGGTCAAATTCGATCCTTACACTTATCCTCTCACTTCTTAATCCGACGGCTGGGACTTAATCAAGAATTGAGATGGATGACCATCATTTACTTTGGGAATTTAGATATTCGACTTACGTTAACCTTCCACTGTATTTTGATTAATGGTTGAGAATTCACCTGAAGTATTCTTCAAATCAGACAACACATGTTCACTTTAGGACTTCAACCTTCGGGACTTCGGGACTTAGGATATTTGCTGGTGGTGAAACTCCCAAAGTAAAAATCCCAGAGTGACATAACTTGCTTACATCACTTGATGATGTGGCACGGGCCGAGTGGCTGCCAGGTGTCACTCATATTCGTGATTTACACATCCCTGAAATGTTGATTTTGTCTTGGCACTTGTCATTATTTGACTGTTACACGTGTCCTTGCTAATGTGGTCTCTCTATGTGACACGGATTCATGTCCTTGATCTAACGTTTAGAAGACTATCCAAAATGTAGTTCATATCAACGGCTGAGAGTGTCTTCGGAATTTCAGCTTTCAGGACTTCGGGTAATTCGATATCTCGACTTCATAATTCTTCCGATGTGCGATTCTCGAAGCGTAAACTCCTCACATATTTTAACCCGAAATGAATGATGTTCCTTTGATCAAGATCTTAGATTGATGACTCAATCTGTCTACGATGCTACTTTGCCTTGATTTAAAACTAATGACCCTCCATCTTTGTGTATCCTATCCTTCTACTCTAAAGCGATCCAATGATTATCGGGTATTCGGGTATTCGAATTTCTCAACCCTTTTTGCCTCGCTTATACTATCCTTCCACTTAAATTGATTCAACATTAGTGAATACTCTCAAATAATATTAATGATCAAGGATGATTTTGAAACCACAACTTCCGATAGATTTAATTCGTCACCCAAGCTCCGCAATTTGAAGTTGTGCGTTTGTTGGTGAGTCAACCATAATCGTCGATCTTTGAAGCTATAAGATCTGATAGCCTTCATTAATTGTGGGATTGGAAATAGGAAGATGAAAGTTGGCTATCGCATAGAAGTATGGGTCACATACACTTTGATAACCTTGTAAAAGTCATCAAAAAGGAAGCAGTTAGAGAAATGCCCCAGATTACAAAACCAACCAATACTTTATGCAAGCATTTTCAACAAGGAAATCAAACAAAGACCAAGTTTAAATCAAAAGAATATTCAATGACAAGACCACTAGAAATTGTGCATACTGATATAGTTGGACCAACTACAACAAAGGGTTTAAAAGGTGATAAATATTTTATGTTATTAGTTTATGATTATACAAGAATGACAATAGTTTTCTTTCCCAAGAACAAGTCAAAATCTTTTGAAAACTTCAAGGTATACAAGGAAATGGCTCGAGGAATGTTAATGGATTCCAAATTGAAAGATATCTTTTGGAAACATGCAATACATACAATGGTTCACATTCAAAAAAGAGTAATGCTCAGAAACACCACTGACAAAACTCCCTACGAGCTATGGAAAGGACGACCAACAAATGTGAAGTAGTTCAGAGTATTTGGAAGAAAATGCTACATCAAAAGAGAAGATGGTAGAATGGGAAAGTTTGACTCTCATCTAGACAAAGGAGTACTTGTTGGTTACTCAAGTATAAGGAAAACATACAAGTGTTACAATTTGAGGTTGAAAAAAGTTGTAGAAAGCATCAATGTAACAATTAATGAAACAGGTGGACGAGAATTAAAGGAAGAAGAAAATGAATCAATGGAACGTCTTTACGAAGAAGAAGTAGAAGATGAAGAAGAAGTATAAGGGGAAGATGAAGAGGATCAGACAGAAGTAGAAGAGCAAGTTCAACAAGTGCCTCCAAAGATACCTAGAAAACGAGTAAAAAATAATCATCCTTCAGATCAGATTATCAGAAACAAATATGCAAGAGTTGAGACTAGAAGGTCATCTATTCACCAGAACAAACACACCCAATAGTCTCATCTACGATTGAACCAAATAGTTTTGAAGAGGCTAGCAAGGATAAATTTTGAAATAAGGCCATGGATGAAGAATTGGATCAAATAGAGAAGAGTGACACTTGGGAATTGATTCCAAGATCAAAGAATAAGAATGTGATTGACACAAAGTGGGTATCTAGAAATAAATTGAATGAATATGGACAGGTTACAAGGAACAAAGCTCTATTGGTATGTAAAGGATACGCACAGGTTGAAGGAATCAACTTTGAAGATACATTTTCTCATGTTTCCGGAATGGAAGCAATTTGATTGCTACTAGCTTATGCATGCTCCAAGAATATTAAAGTGTATCATATGGACGTGAAATCCAATTTTTTGAATGGGGAACTTGAAGAAGAAGTATACATCGAACAACCAAAAGGATTTCAGTTGTCATAGAATGCAAATTATGTGTGTAAATTGAAGAAGGCCTTATATTGTCTAAAACAAGCTCCTAGAGCATGGTACTCTAGACTGGATAAATATCTACAGTAGGCAGAGTTCAGAAAAGGAAGTGAAGACAACAACCTCTACATCAAGGTAACTCAAGATAGTGTTTTATTAATTGAAGTTTATGTTGATGATATTATTTTTGGAATCACTGATGATAGGTTAAGCCAAAAATTTGCAAAGAATATGCGGAATGAATTTGAAATGTCACTACTTAGAGAAATATACTTCTTTCTGGGTCTTTGGATACATTAAAGAAACCAAGGAATTTTTATTTCTCAAATTAAGTATATTAGAGAAATGCTAAAGAGGTTCGGAATGGAATATTTCAAACCAGTTACCACTCCTATGCAAACCAGTTGCAAGTTGAGAAAAAATTATGATTCAAAGTCTAGAGACCAAAGGCAATACAGGTCAATGATTGGTAGTTTACTATATGTGACAACATCCAGACCAGATGTAATGTAGGAAGTTGGACATGTGGAACGATTTCAAGCAGCACCAAAGGAATCACATGTATTAGCAATGAAGAGTATTTTCATATATCTCAAAGGAACAAAGCAGATTGGATTATGGTATCCAAAAGGAAATAATATATCATTTATTTCCTACACAGATGCAGATTGGGTAGGTTGCATTGATGATCGAGGAAGCACTAGTGGAGAAGAGTTCTATTTGGGTGAGTGTTTAGTATCATGGTTAATCAAGAAACAATCATCAGTATCCTTATCTACAGTCGAGGCAGGGTATATTGCAGCAACAACATATTGTACAGATGTTCTGTGGATGAAACAAACTCAGACATATATACAGGTTGAGTATGATGAGCCCATTCTAATATATTGTGCTAATACAAGTGCCATCAGTATCTCAAAGAACCCGAGGATGCACTCCAAGACGAAGCACATTCCAATCAAGTATCACTTTCTACAGGAACAGGTTGTAGAGAAGAACATCAGAGTTGAGTATGTGGGCACAAAAGAACAAGTGGCAAACATCTTTACAAAATTGCTTCCATGGGAAGCCTTTGAGTATCTTCGCCAAAAACTCGGAGTTATTTCTACTTCAAAATAAATTCTTTTGAATTCTTATCTTATATGTCTTAGATGTGCATGAGGAAACATCATAAAGAGGGAAATTCAAGTTGGGAGATCAGATAGTTCAGTCAAGGGGAGAAGCCCCATATGGAAAGATATATTTTTCCATTGATGACAAAGGGGGAGAGATTTATCAGATGTAGAGGACAAATGCATGGTTCTAGTGGAAGCGTTTCTCACAGAGATGCAGGGGATAGAGGCATTGTTCTAGGGGGAGCATGAGTGATATGATTTCAGTATTTCATGACATGACTTCAGTATTGCATCAGAGTGTTTCCATCAATTCCAAAGGGGGATATTTTTGATTAATTGAGTTGGTTTTCATTGATGTAAACCCTTGAAGAAATTTTGGTAGCGAATTCTGGTAGCACAATGGTTTGGGTAATGGACCCAAGTTTGTTTGATGGATAATGGTATGCGTTTTGAGATTTTTAGGTAAGACTATTCTAGATGGATAATACATGTCATTCCATTTCTAGTGGTATGTGGAATGTCACATAACTCCTCATAGTTAGAGAGTTATGGCCATGTGAAGTTGGAGAACCCTCATGAGTCATCTTGAGGCCCCGAAAAGTCAAAGTGTTTGCAAAAGAAATTATTTAAATAATAAATTTAATGGAGAACTCCCTAAAATAAGGAAAGTGAAATGCTACATGAAAGTATAAATAAGAGGCAAGGTTCTCTCATTTAATCACACTTGAACACATTGAACATATTTTGTTATGTAAGGCTTATTGTAAGTACTCATTGATACATCTAAAGTTGTGAAATTTTGAGGTAGTACGAAGGGTTGACGACGAAAGTTTCAGAATTACAACGAATACTTAAAAACTCTAATTTCTGAGGCATACACAGGCTAACAGTGTATTAGGGTTAATGCATACGCAGGTTGATAGTGTATCAGGGTGCGTAGGTATGCAGCCTAACAGTGTATTAGGGTGCATACATGTTGGTAAAGCCATGGAAACCTGAAAAGATAAAGATGCAGAGGTTCTAGATTCTGAGATCAAGCTCCCAGGAAGGTCTACAGTGCTGAGATACATCAGATCTATCCATTGGTTCAAAAGGCATGTCTTATTTCTATGAATAGTTGGATTTTGTTGTATGCATGAGAAATGGTTATGGAGATTTGAAGATTCTCCCTAGAGAGACTAGTGGTTGTATGGGATCCTCTGAATAAGTCATATCTACATAAATATAGTTCTAGTATATTTATCACTGATACTTCTTGTTAGAGTTGAGGCACATATTGTATTTTTGGGCATATGGATAAGGGTTTTTGTGGTACATGGTTGAGAGCTTGTATTGGTTGATGTATTGAGAGGATGAATTTCATAAAGGGTTTGATGTCTAGATCATGTGAGGGATATTATACTTGTTCATGATTAAACACATCTATATGCCACATGACTAGAGAGAGATATAGAGCTTTCAGAAGTTTTCAAGAGAAAGAAAAACTAGTTTTCAGAAAGCATACATAGTTTGCATAATAGTTTGGTCACTTACATATGTGGGTTGCATAATAGATAGGGCATGTACATACGCATTATACAAAACTACACATCGCATACCTATTTTATTTTGTTGATACATGTTCAGTTCAGGTACAGAATGATTACAGGGAAGTTGTATAGGTTGGCTGCAGGTCAGTGGTATAGGTTGATACAATTGTACAGTGGTATATCTCACATTGATAGTGTGACAGTGGTTTCATCATTCTAATTCTACGTCAGGACAATTGGATGAGGCAAGGGCAGTTGGTTGTAGCCACCTTTCGATTGTAGTCGGGGAACATAGGGGTTTGTAGCCTCCTTCTGGTTGTAGCCATAGAATTGGGGAGTTGGAGCTTCCCTCAAGTTGTAGCCTGAGAAACTAGGGGGTTGGAGCCTCCTTCCAGTTGCAGCTAGAAAAATAAGGAAGTTTGCACTTCCAATGAATGTAATTCTTTAAGACATATAATAAAAATAATTATGTGGTTTTCTCCCTCTTTGGGTTTCCACGTAAACACATTGGTGTACTGTGTATGTGTATGATTGCTCATTTTTTCATTCATTATTTATTCTGCAATTATTGGATGGTAATACTACATTGGAATTATTTGCTTAAAAAAGATTACATTGATGTATTATTGATTCACCCCCCCCCCCCC
>ML776695.1:1024700-1065286 GCA_009831015.1 Picea engelmannii
CACCCGATCTATTAGTTGGCATATTTATTAGGGTGATTGGACACTTTTGATAGCAGGGCCGAGTTATTGAGGGTTTCAGCCTTCTATTGGAGCGTGGCATTCTTCAGCTGGGGAGTTTGGCATCCAGATCTGCTTGTATTGATATTCATTTCTTATTCAGCCTTTGGAGGCATTATTTTGTATTAGCGGGAGCATTTTGTAGCAGCTCTTATCTATTGTCTATCTTCTTGGCCATCTGTTGAGCATTTCAGATCGACATCTTCATTGTAGCAGGTTTCTCTATTTTATGAATAAAGAAGAATTGAGATGTTTTGGCTTGTCTATCTTATTGCATATGGTTGAGGTATGTTTCATGGTTATCTCTTTCTGTTATTTGCTTCATACACACATATAAACACATGTAAAAGGTAGATCAGCAAAGTGTTTGACGAAATACCACAACCAGGAAAAAGTTTTAAAAAGACACCAAAACAATGATTCTAGATCTAGATTTTGTGATCTAGATTTTGGCCTATTTCAACATCCTCATTCCAAAACCCTTGGATTTTATTAAAATCCTTCATGTGTTAATTCCATGTGTGCTTTCTAGACTCTCTCAAATAGTTTCAACTTAATATGGATCTATGTCAATGATCTGGACCCGGATCTTTAAAAACCACTATTTTTAAATTTATGACAAATACAAGCATAAAAGGAAAGTGGCCCTCTCTGTACTTTTGTAGATATCCTCTCTGCGGAAAAAAAACCAAAATTTTCATCTCAATCTGACTTAATTTTATCTCGTTATAGTGAAAATAAGAAAATGGCTCCAAACTATTTTTTTTTAACTATAGGATAGTCTTACCTACTGGAAATTTGTTGACGTGGTTGATGATGTGGTGCCGACATAGCATCAATAAATGACATGTAATTGATGTGGGTTATGACGTGGAAGGTGGCATGGTACTGGTCACCAACCACCATTTTTCCCTTTTCTTGTGGAACTCCCAAATGTTTCTAGTTTGATACACTGAGGCACCAGTCAGCCCACAAGCTTTCACACAAATCATGCCAACTTTTATATGGTCCAACAAGACACCGACCCATTGGTACATCAACCCATCGACCCCCCCCCTGCATAAGATTCTATACTACTCCTTTAAATAGACTATGGTCTGGTCTGGTCCACCGACCCACTGCGACACCAACCACCGAGCCACCCCACTCTCATGCTTCCAAACAAATATTTCCAATAGAATTCAGTGTATTGGGGCACCATCCCACTAGGGAGATACCAACACTTCATTCTTTTATTGGCTATGTTATGGTCCATCGCTCCACTTAGACACCAGATCACCAAGACACTATGATCTAGTCTGGCCAACCAACCCACTAGGCACCAATCCTTCATCATGATACTTTTATACAATTCCTTCTATTTGACTTTGGTCCACTGGGCCACCGGTCAGAACACCCTGACTCTACTTCTTCCTACAGAATTTTTTGTCTGGTCCAAATCCTTTTGGCATGGGTCTCGACCTCTACATCTAATATTTGAATGACATATTGACTTGATTGGACCAATCATAGTGTGACAATTGGCATGTATGGATGATGACTGGGCACTAACTGGGCATATGGACAGGGCACAAAAAAGTACACTATGCACAAAATCTGCCAGGTTTTGCAGTTTTCCTTTCCACACACAAGTTATAAATAGTTCCCATTTTCTTATAAATAGTTCAAAGCAACCTTCCCCAATGCATTCTGTATAAATAATATAATTCTCATTGCATATCTATGGTGGAGAAACCATGCAAAGGAGAGATCGACGACGGTTGTTCACTACAATTCCAAGGGGCATAACTCCTCATTTTTATGCCCAAATCGAGAAAGTGAGGACTCAATGGAAAGCAAGGTCTGAGAGGAATCACCTGAAGATAGTTTAGGGATATTAAGACAATTTTTAACCATAAAAATATCCACTCTGATAATGGCCCATAGTAGATCCCTGAAGGTCCAGTGTTGTAAACCTACATATTTGATACCAATTTGTAATATACCCAGCCATCAGGCTGAGCCACGCTACCTCAAAATGATAACTTAGAGAATGCTCTGAATACCACTTTGTGACATACTTTACATCAACAAATTAAAAACGATTTTCCTGGATATTGATCTGAAACATACCTATTTCCCAGGTAATTCCAAATTCGCCCTCTTGGACTGATTACAAATTATGTTCCATTCTTTAACTAATCAAGAACATGAATCCAAAGCATGTGATTAACCAGAACATGATAAAACATAAAATAATGCTTAGTAGCATTCCATGCACAACATTAATAGAAAATCGACATTGCATAAACACATCATCTCAAAGATAATAATAATACACAATGGAATATAAATATACAAGAAAACACAGAGAGCACTTATCATTGATTAAAAAATTCACCAATTGGTTGTAGACCAAGGATGTTCCACCCAAACTTAGACACTATGGTTCCAAATATCAAGAGTAGGTTACCCCCTAGCCAGGGCTATGAATCCACAAGTATGGGTCCTAGGTTGACTCTAAACACACAACACTTAGCTAACATGTTTTCAAGTTTCCCAACCACACATCAATCCTAATTTCCATCACTCTTCCACTTCAACCCACACAACCCAAAGAAATGAACCCCTTTCTCTTCAATGCAGTCCCTTGGGATGTTCCAATTTCTTTCTAGGGCTCCATTGCTACTGGTAAGGAAATATCAATGCTGGAAACTCCAAGGATTCTCATATGTGGACAGTGTTGATATTATGATAGCTTCGGGAGGTATGAACCTCTATTGTGACCTATGACAAGATTAGAATATTTCGAAAGGAAGAAAAGAAATGAATGTAACCCTGGACGAAATGTTGGTTGAGGAAAGATAAATAATATGAATTAATTAGTACCCAGAAGGAGAATTCGTCCCAGGCAAGTTTGTCGGAAATACTATAAATACAGGGTGCTAGTCTCTCATTTGTCACATTCTCAAAATTGTAGCAGTCACTTGTGCGCACTGCAGTCTGGCAGTTTTGTGAGCAAGTTCTAGGGAAGGTGTTGCGCGAGTTTCTGGGTTGGACTATCTGATAAGATTTGGTTAATTTATTTCTTGGTTCATTAGCCTTGCTTGGATATTGATTGTTACTAGGATTCTTCTCTGTCAAGGTCAAGGTGCTCGAAGGGTGGCTTCACCCTATGGTTGGGTGACAAGGGCATTGTCAATGGTAAAACGAGCACAATTCTTCATATTCTAACAGGTTATGGGCCCACACCTCCTTCATTCAGTCTAAAAACTGGAAGGAAGCATAGCCACTAGGATATTGAGCTCATTGAGGAACTGTCGCTAGGGTTAATAGAAGGAGCATCTTCCAAGACATTGTCGCGAGGGTTACTAGCAGAAGCAGTTGTAGAAACCCTAAATCTTAGATCCGACAGCTTGTGATGGAGCATCTCGCTCAGAGAGAAGATATTTAGATGTGCCCTAGTTCAGCGCACCTTTTGGCTATCTTGGAAGATAGAAACGTGAGAGTTGAAGTTTTGGATCAAATCATGACTAGCTACCAGTCCACTGAAGACGTGAGTGAAACAATCAGTGTTTTACACTACTCAGCACTCACTGGAACGATTGAAGATGACATGTGGATAATCAATAGTGGAGCTTCTAGGCACATGATGGGAGATCAAGCCAGACTCTCAAACCTAAATGAGAAGAAGACACCGTACAAGGTAGATCTTGGAGACAAAATCACTTACCCAGTCGAAGGATTTGGACAAGCCTCTGCCAAGTTGAAATCAGGTAACAATGTTCACTTCAGCAATGTTTTATATGTACTTGGTTTAGAAAAGAATCGTGTATCGATATCTTGCCTAGAAGACAAAGGAAACAGAATAGCTTTTGTGGATGGAACGTATTATCATGGCATAAAGACTCCAACATAGAGAAAGCTAGGGTTATTGGAAGTCGTGAAGGAAATTTGTATAGACTACTAGAACAAAATAAAGAAGTTCTCGTGCATGACGAAGTCAACCCTAATGAACTTTGGCATAGAAGGTATGCTCATATTAATTATCAAGCATTACCCTTTCTTAGAAGAATGGTTGAAGGAATACCAAAATTGAAATCTACACATGAAGGAATTTGCAAAGTATGTGCCCTTGGGAAGAATATCAAGAAACCATTCCCAAGTAGCAACAATATATCTAAGGAGATCATAGATCTAATACACTCAGATGGTTGCGGTTCGATGCCAGAAAGATCTCTAGGAGGATCTCTTTACTATGTAATCTTCATAGATGATTATTCAAGAAATACTTGGTTATATCTACTGAAGACAAAAGACGAAGTATTCAGCAAATTCCAAGGATTCAAAGTAGAGATAGAAAACGTCACGAACAAGAAGATCAAGACATTAAGAACAGATAATGGAGGAGAATACAGCTCGAAGGAATTTGTTGCATTTTGCAAATCGGCAGGGATTAGAAGGGAGTTGATTGTTCCTCATAATCCTCAACAAAATGGTGTAGCAAAAAGAAATAACAGATCTATTGAAGACACCGTAAAAGCCTTACGAAATGATCAAGGTCTATCCATGTTCTTATGGGGAGAAGAAAAAATGAAAGCAATATATGTGCAGAACAGAATTCCTCATCATATATTGAAGGACATGAAACCAAAAGAAGCCTTCTCGAGTAAGAAACCTAATTTGGATGTTTTGTTTACTCTCACATTCCCAAGGACAAAAGGAATAAACTAGAACCCTCGGGAAAGAAGGGGATATTTGTAGGATACAATGATTCATCCAAGGCCTATAGAATATATATTCCAAAACAACACAAGATCGAAGTCAGCAGAGATGTAACATTCAATGAAAAGATGGCCTTTAAGAAATCCATAAAAAAAACTATTGAAGAAGAAGAGATTGAAGAACCTAATGAATAAAGTACAAAAAACGAAAAATGACGAAAAGGAACAACCTAATCATCCTATGGAACCATGTGAAAACATTGATTAAGATATCATACCTAAAACCAAGAAATGACCAGCTTGACTTGAAGCCACCTTACAAGATGTAGAAATACTCAAGGTTCCAGAAGGAACATTCAGAAAGAGTAAAAGACCTAAAATATTGTCAAGTTATTGAGCATACATGATGAAGCTTCTAGATGAAGAACCTGCCACATTTAAAGAAGTAGTTCAAAAGGGACAATGGAAATAAGTTATGGCATAAGAACATCATTCCATTATGAAAAATGAGGTATGGGAAATTGTACCTAGACCTAAATACAAATCAGTGGTAACTTCAAAATGGGTATACAAGATCAAGCATACAGTAGATGGAAGCGTGGATAAATACAAGGCAAGATTCGTAGCCAGAGGATTCTCCCAGAAGGAGGGAGAATATTATGACGAAACCTTTTCTCCAGTGGATATATATAATTCCATCAGAGCTATCATATCTCTTGTTGCTTCCATGGGATGGAACTTACATCAGATGGATGTAAACACATCTTTCCTCAATGGAGAAATTAAAGAAGAAGTATACATTGAATAACCTCAAGGGTTTGAGGTACATTCCAGAGACAAACACGTTTGCAAATTAAATAAATATCTATATGGACTCAAGAAATATCCAAGGGCTTGGTATGCCATAATGGACAGTTATCTGATGAGACTTGGTTTTTCCAAGAGTCATACAGATTCAAACATTTACTACAAAGTCATGGACAATGCACCTGTAATTCTACTACTATATATTGATAATCTATTCATAACAGGTGAAGAGTCTCTCATCATCCATTGCAAGAAGGAATTAGCTTCTGAATTTGATATGAAAGATCTAGGTCTCATGCATTATTACTTGGGACTAGAAGTATGCAAGAAGCATGGTGAAGTATTCCTTGGACAAGGAAATTACGCAATAAAGATCCTTCAGAAGTTTGGAATGATGTATTGTAATTCCATGGACACTCCTATGAATACAGATATAAGAAAAGTGAAAGATGCAGATTCTGATCTAGTAGATCCATCTCTATATCGACAACTAATTAGGTCATTAATGTATTTGGTAAATACTCGACCAGACATTTGCTTTGCCGTAAATACACTAAGCCAGTTCCAGGTGGAACTAAGAGATGAGAATTGGATAGCTGCAAAGCATGTATTAATATATATTCGTGGGACAATAAAGTATGGCTTGAGATATACCGCATCCAGTGATATACAGCTTCATGGATTCACAGACTCAGATTGGGCTGGAAGTGCAAAAGACAGAAAGAGCACTTCAGGTATGTGTTTCAGCTTGGGCTCCGCTATGATATCTTAGGGTAGTAAAAAACATAAGTTCATCGCACTCAGCACAACAAAAGCAGAGTATGTCACAGCATGTGTATCATGCACAAAAGCAATATGGCTAAGGAAGTTAATCTCCAATTTATTTGATTAAATTCCAGAATCGACCATAATACATTGTGATAATCAGAGTTGTATAATATTATCAGAACATCCCATGTTTCATGAAAGGTCAAAACACATTGAGATCAAATACTACTTTATTCGAGATAAATTCCAGGAAGGAGAGGTAAAGCTCGAGTATATCCCCACAGATGAGTAGACAGAAGACATCCTGAGAAAGCCTTTATCCAGAATAAAGTTTGCATATTTTTGAGAGAAGATGGGGATCGTGGAAATAACTCCCTTAGATGAAAGGGAAGAAATGACTCTCCAGGTTGGGAGGGAGCACTGAAAATATTATTGAAGACATTTATTTTTGAAATTGAAAAATAGTCCATCTTGGACAGATTCTTTCCTGTTCGGAAAGTGGATTGAGATTTCTGACGGACAGCAATTTCCCATTGTGGTTAACATGGGAAATGGTCCATATTGTTTATGTATCATATACAGTGACATCCCATTGTGGTTAACATGGGGAGTTGTCTAGGGAAGTCTCTCTTCTTAAGGGTTACTCAAGAAGACTGACCCACCTCGTTGGACAACAATTTCTCATTGTGGTTAACATGAGGAATGGTCCATTTTGGAGGTTGATACAGGACAGTATTTTCCTCTTCTGGTTAATAGAGGAAATGGTCCAGATAGTCATTCCTTAGGGTGTATTCATTCTCTCTAGGTTACACTTTTTTTAGTGTCGTAGGAATGGCCTAGGGTGGGGAATGGTCTAGGCACAGCGATCAGGGACAGGCATTCCTTAAGGCAGATTCATTCTCTCTAGGTTACACTTTGTTTAGTGTCATAGGAATGGCCGAGGGTGAGGAATGGTCCAGGATCAAAAATCAGAACAATCATCCTTCCTTGGTTTAGAAGTATAGGGTAGTTAGCCCATCGTTGATGTTCTACTCTGAGGGCAGATATTCTTTCAGATCTCACAGATGTGAGTGAAATATTGACCCAGATGATTCATTTTATTTTAACAATATTTTTTGTGCAGGTTGGCATCAAATGATTTTTATGGAGACTTCTTGTCTCCAGACAGTAGAGATATACTACTGTGGTGGATTTGTTCCACTATTTGTGACTATGTGTCATGGTTTGAGTAGTTGTGTACTACCATGGATAAACATAGTTGTGTTCTATCAATTGATATTGTACCAGTTTTCATAGGATATTATCGAGTTGGATAATAATGATTGTGCTCATGATACTACCAATTGAATGGTCTGTTTGTGATCAAGACCATACCTCCCTATCTAGGAGGGAGTGTTGATATTATGGTAGCTTTGGGAGGTATGAACCTCTATTGTGACCTATGACAAGATTAGAATATTATGGAAGGAAGAAAAGAAATGAATGTAACCCTAGACGAAATGTCGGCTGAAGAAAGATAAATAATCTGAATTAATTGGTACCCAAAAGGAGAAGTCGGCCCAGGAAAGTATTCCATAAATACTATCAATACAGGGTGTCAGTCTCTCATTTGTCACATTCTCAGAATTGTAGCAGTCACTTGTGCACACTGCAGTCTAGTAGTTTTGTGCGCAAGTTCTAGGGAAGGTGTTGCGTCAGTTTCTGGGTTGAACTATCTGATCATCTTTGGTTACTTTCTTGCTTGGCTATTGATTTCTACCAGGATTCTTCTCTACCAAGGTCAAGGTGCTCGGAGGGTGGCTTCGGCCTATGGTCATTAATTCCCTCCTAGAATGATCATTAATTCCTCACAGTTGTCCAACAATTGCTCTCTACCTCCAACCATTTGTTTCCATTCCTAACCGAAGAACACATGAATGATTAAGAATGAGGAAATGGAAGCAACAAATGAATTAATAACTCCCAAATGAATGCACCCCCATGGATGAAGAACCCCCAAAGGAAGAAAAACCCACAAATATCCCAAGAGATGGTTTATATAATTGCAAGAACCAAGAACCACATGACCTACCGCAAGAAGCTCATTTAACCACTTTTCCCCACTAAAGCCAATATGGGTGAATAAAAAATAAAAATAAAATACTTAGCCCCTTTATCCCCCTCTCTCATGGAATCATAGCCCCCTATCCCTTGTCCTTGTCCATATTGCATCCAATGATGTATTTTATTAATATATATAGAAGTATTACACTTCTAGGCACCCCATCCTTTCAACATACTATCTCACCATCCTAAGTCACATTTACATAATACATTATAGTTAATAGGGATTAAAATCAGGGTGTTACACATATTCATTTATCTATTTAGTTGATGAACTTGAAGTGTTGATAAACATGCCTGTTTATTTTTCTATTTAATTCAATAGAATACAACATTTCAATTCAAGTAGAGATATTTACTTGATGTCAATTTATCGGTAAGTTATTTTAACTATGTTTTGCATCCCTTTTAATTCTACTTTTCCAGCAACATAGTCATTTTATATCATGTTATTTCCAATTTTCATTTGATTTATGTTCTTTACATTTCATCCTTCTCCTCCCTTGCTAAATATCTCATTTCATCATAAGACTTTGATGGGATTCTTCCTTTAAAAAAAAATTCATTGATTGGGTACCCTTATGATTGTTGTACCTCTCCTCTCTAAGAAAATGGAAAACACTCTCCACACTCCCTTATCATGTGCCCTTGACTTGGGTTAGATTGAGTGCAAAACCATCAATAGTGGAGAGTAAGGAAATAGAAGTAAAGAGGATGATATTAGGCATCCCTTCTTATTGTTAAGTAATTCTTGCATTCCTAGAATTAGTATGTTTCCTTTCTAAGTAGATAAGTGTCCTTATGTATCCTTTGCACACATAGTGCATAGTACCTCATCAAAGTAACAATTTCTTGGGTTGATAATTTAAAGTTTCACTATGGATTTCAACATTATTGTTTCAATTGTTTGGGCCATCATGTATCCTTTTTGTTGGTGATGTTTAAACTTTGTATCCTTTTGGTGCATGTGTCTGCATCGATGGATATAGAGGTCCTATCAGTGATCCAAATAAGTGAATTCTTGAGTTAGGAATTGAGTTCAACAATGTGTCATTCAAATATTTTCTCACCCACCTATGTAAGCTATCAAACTCCACGTAGAATTCTACATATACTCTAATCTTGGGCATATCTTCTGAATTTCCCTCACATGTAGCATTTAATAGACCTAATAATTCTCGTCATATTGTCTCATCCATAGATTTTCATAAATATTCCTCTAGGATTCTCTATTATTTTTTATAATTTCCACCATGACCCTCTCATTAGTTAATTTTTTTGAGGCCTTGTGCAAAGTTTGACCCTTGTTTCGTATGTGTTATTTCCTATTGTCTACCAAGCCTTATATGAGATGAATCTTTCTTTGATCTCCTATTCCTTAGGATTCTAGTCTTCTAACACCCTAAGGAACTAAATACTTTTCTTTATCTAGGCTACATCTAAATCATTAAATCCTTGGATGAAAATAAAGGAAGGGGGGAGAGATCTATAACTTCTCTATGGTGATATTGAACAAAACAATTTTGATTTCCTATTATGTCTCATCTATTTGGGCTTTTAGTTAAATGGTTTTAGTCCTTTATGCTATGGAGAGGCCACCCTTTCCTCTATGGAATACTTTATAATGTTTAGGGTGTTGTTCTCTCTACTTAGGAAATAAACCTCTTCTATCAACTATTTATTTTACTCCAATAATTTCTTTACCATAGGGAATGTTGATGCAATATTAGTGATTTATATCCTTTTGATTTGTATTACTATTTCTCCCATAGAATTGAGACAACCTTGTCCGATACATTTGGATCCTTTCTTGTAGAGACTAGTTTACTTTCAAGAAACCTGTTCTCAATCTCGAGAGTCTGTAGATTTGCTGATAAATAATGATTTTCACCAATCATAGTCCTATATTTTCTCTTAAAGTTTTCATTCTCATAAGAAACTCTTGCATATTTATCATACACCATGTTGTTGGAGAGTCTCTTCCATTATGATGTTATTGATAGGGGGTAGATGGGAGGTTTATAAAGTTCCTAAGAATACCTCTAGTCCTTAGTTCTTATCTCTGAATATGGCTATGATGTCACAATATCCAAAGTAGTCATGGTGAAATCCCAAATCCTATCATACATTACAAAGAGTCTAGACTAAGCAATAGGTTCCTTGGAAGATAAAGTAGATAAGGAATATTTGTTGGCCCTTGTTTTCTATTTGTCTTCCCTAATTAGATAAAAGGACTCTACTAAGTCCAAGGATTGGAAAACATCCATACAAGAGGAAGTAGAGTGCTTTCATGAAAATAACCAGCACATGGTGTAAACAGTGCAAGACCCAAGAGGAACCAAGATTCCTATCATAAGAAACATGCCCTATGTTTGATGGAATTTTAGAGATATATAGTCGAAACTCTAAATATTTTAAGGGGATTTACTACAAAACCAACATACCTATCAAAAGGAACATACCCTGTGTTTGATAGAATTTTAGATATATCTAGTCAAACCCATGAATATTTTTAGAGAATTTACCAAAAATCCAACATACCTATCAAAAGAAACATACCCTATGTTTGATGGAATTTTAGAGATATCCATTCAAATCAATGAATCGTTTGAAATAATTTACCACAAAACACTAAGATTGAATTCTAAACGGCTTGAATTAGCCATGTTTTGGTGCAAAGTTACTCAAACCAGTGCCATCAATCCATATTTGGTGGAATTTGAAAAATAATTGCATGAGATATTTGAGAAATTTTTGAAAACTTAAGAGGAGGGTTTCCAATTCAATGGAATTCACACCAATTTTTGTAAACAATTGTCGAGGAACTAGATTTGAGAGGAGGCCCTTCAAATTGAATCACATTTTCCCCTTGGTCAAAGCAGAATTTGAAAAAAATTCCATGAGATCTTCGAGGAAAAATTGAAAACTTGAGAGGAGGGTTTCCAATTCAATGGCATTCATCCCCATTTTTGTCAAAAATGGTTGAGGAACTAGAACTGAGAGGAGGCCCTTTAGATTCAAGCACATTCACTGCTTTGTAGATGGCCAAGGAACTAAATTTAGTGAATCATTTTAAAATATATATAATATTTATTTTACAAAAATAAAAAAACCTATATAATTTAGAATACGTGTAATTTAATATATTATTTTTTAATAATATTCAATAGTTTTTTTGGAACTTTACACCTTGAAAAGTTGGTCCATTAACTTTTAAGATGGCATTGTGTATTTAATTTTCTTTCCTTGTTTTGGGGGAAAACATTGCATCGAACTTCATCTTGATAAATTGATTTTAATATAAAATATATATTTAAGGTAGCTTTGATAAAAGTGAAATAACCATGGGCAACTTCGATAAAAGTGAAATAATAAAAATATATATTAAAAATTTGTCTAGAAAGAATTTTTTTATCAATTTATTGATTTTTTCTTAGGAAGACACTTTTAAGTTGAAATTTCCCCTAATGATCTACACCTTACATTTAAAGATGGAAAGCTTGACCTTATGTTGATTGGTGTAATTCCAAACTCTATCATAGTAATTAATAACAAGGGTTTCTATGTTGTAAATGGTATTAATGTGTTTTATTTGGATTTTCATATTATTTCCATGAATGAAATATTAGACAAGTAGACCATACTTTTGATATTAAGAATGAAGGTATGTTACAAAGAGGGAGAGGGAGAGGGCGAGGAAGGTTTGACTCTATGATAGACCTGAGGTCCCTAAAAAGTGTCCAGCAATGGCTTGATGTAGTCTAGTGTATTGGTATATTCAACTTTACAAGAGGAAGGATATATCACTTATGATAGTTTCCATATTATTATGGTATAGAGTTTTAATGATTTAGTGTGGGTCACATTCCGTATTAGTTCATTAGTCACATTCATTTCAACCATCAAAACTAGAAACGTTTAGATCAA
Source organism: Picea engelmannii (assembly GCA_009831015.1). Classification (NCBI taxonomy): domain Eukaryota; kingdom Viridiplantae; phylum Streptophyta; class Pinopsida; order Pinales; family Pinaceae; genus Picea; species Picea engelmannii. The sequence goes on from ML776695.1 coordinate 1,037,066, forward strand.
GTACAGACACATAGAGATAATGTAGATATGGTAAAAGCACAAACATATAAGAAAAACAATGGTCCATTGTATTGACAACATGAATGATATTACATAACTCCAACAAATAATTCTTTTTTTTAATCTAAAACAAAAAAAAATAGTTTATTATATAAAATAAAAGTTGTAGCATGGCTAACAACACTCATATACATAGTGATGATTAGGAATCTTATAGATTTCCAACCTCTCTTAATGGAATAGGGGGGAGATAAATAATTTTTTTTCTACAAGGGATTTTCATACCAGTTTCATGAGTACATGGATAAATTCTCACAAATTAGTTACATAGTGAAATACAGAAACATAGAATAATTATTTGAAGAGAAATTCAAGGGTTGTCTGGTGACCTAGGTGAATATCCATTTCTTACTCATGAGTTTTTTGGTCCCAATTTGATTTCCTTCCTTTTGTAAGGGGAGGATAAGGGTTTGGAGCCTTCTTTAGGACTTTGACAAAGGAGATGGATTTAGAGGGCTCAGGATGACCCTGCACTTCTGTCTTCACCTATTTTTTCTCTTATTAACCTAAATCCATTTCTTCTTCCTCTGTTCTTGTAACATCCTCAGCCACCTAGGATGGACCATGTCACCCAACTTGTAACATTTCTCGTTACCATAATTAGTCACATGATTTGATTCTAGGATGTAACATCATCCAGCTTATTACAGAACAATACTATTCCAAAATACATTGTGCAGGTTCTACTCTAACACAAGTCCATGCAGTTTAACTAGAAGTAATGTGCTCATCCCAAGCTTGAGTCATGCCACCCAACTTATAAGAGCAAAAGAAACTCAAATAAATCTGTGCACCAACATATTGATCACACAATAAAAACGTGCACACAACCACCCTGGCATCATATGTCAATTATGATTTCCTTGTGCGTGGAATATAATTCCTTTTATGCACACGTGAATCTCAACCTCTTGATGCACACAGGCTACTTTCTTGCGCACCCAACCAATCAATTATTTCCTCAAATACTCATGACCAATATCAGCAAATAAATTAATAGGAAAACTAACAATAACTGTCACACATATGCATGACTACAATACTAAATGACAACACCACCTTAAATGTGCATGAATTATTAAACAAAATAATAGTAATTACTTATATGTAATAGCATACAATAATTAACCAATATCAACATAGATAACTAAGAACACAGTAAACAAGACAAGTACTTAAAAACACTTATCTTTTAGAAAAGTCACAAACTGCGTGCATGACTTAGACATTCCTCCCATCCATAGACTGTGTTGCTCAAAATATTTCAGCAACAGGTCACCCCCAATGGGGGTTTCGAACTCCATCAGGGTAAAAGGTTTCCTAGCACTAAGCTAAGGTATATTTCTACATGAAATTGCTCTATTCTAAGTGCCTATTGTTGCAACTAGTCTACAGTCTATCATTCCCCAAGCACCTGTCATACCCAAGAAAGTGTGCCCCTTCTATGCTCACTAGTCCCTTTGTTGTCCCACTTCTCTTCTAGGGTTACCAGCAATAGGACAGACAAGAAGTCTCTAATCCCTGCATCTAATGCTCAACGCAATAGGAAACAATTCTTAGCAAAACTCTCACCTGGAGAGTATGCTTCCGGGTCTGGCAACCCATTTTCTCAATAGCCTATCGCTCACCTAGGGAGATTTCTCACAGTCCTAACAACCCACCTCCTCAACATCCAAAACATTGGTTACAACCTTGCAACTCCTTACAAGCTTCTTTGTGCAAATAAGGTAATAATCAGATTTTCATATAGTCTGACCCCCTTCTACTCATGAAAGCCTAAAACATGAATAATCTCCAAATAATTCCAATAATCATAATTCCATAATCCACCCCAAAATACACTAAGGTCAGAAATATATATGCCATGCCTTTAACATGACACTTGTCACCTTCAAAAGTAGCATAAGCCACTTGGTGACTCGTTCCCTAACCTAGGGAACTTAAGATAAAATAAATGTCATGCATTACACTTTTATGGAAATATTATAAAATATTCCCCTAATACTTAAGTCTCGCCCTCTGTTTCCCTTTTTTGGTGGAGTCATCCCCCCATCTCTTTTCGTTTGAGTTTGTCTTTGCACAACTATGCAATATTATATTAATAACTAAGTATAATTACATGGATAGGCGCATTGGCCTATCTGCGTCCCAGTTCACCAGCCTCACACTCACACAGGCTCTCCAGCCTCAATACATATACAGTCATATATATGTACACACACACACACACACACACAGATATATATATATATATATATATATATCAACTCTACATACTTCCATGTCATTACCACGCACTTACCCAAGTGCACGCAACATTCTTCATCCTCTGACTCTTATGCATATTTGTCTTCCTCCTCCTCCTACTATTCTTCTTGAGAATTGGGCAATCGATCCTTAAGTGATGTATCTAAACCATAGTCAAGATGAGTTGGTTCAAAGTTAAGATATGATGCATGTTCCTCTTCTACTTCCCTATATGTATTTTCAGTATTTATTATTTCCTCTAAGTTCATAAGAACTTCAAATTTGTTGATTCTTGATGTGGGCAGACCCTCTTGTGGAGACTTTGGATGAGATGGCCCCTTTCATTTAAAATTCATTTGCTTGCTTGGAACCATCTTGAACTTGGGTTCCTTCCTTGACTTCTTTTAAGGGGGTTGTTCTTCTTGGATTTTTGGATAGTTTTTAGCAAAATTTCCATATGCATGACCAACAATGCACTTGAAAGGAATCAACTCATAATCTATAACTTGATAATCACTCAACTTGTTTAGATTGATTTGAAAATATTTTGGGGTTCCCTTCTCCAATTCCACCTCTACAAGTATTCTCACAGAAGAATATAGATCCCCTTTTGGTTCTCCTCGATCTATAAAATGACCTAGCTTGTTTCCAATCTCTCTAAGGGAGAATTCATCTTAGAAAATTAACGGAAGGTGAGGTAATCTGACCCACAATGGGGATATTGTAATATCTTGTTCTAGGTTGAATTAAAGGGTCCATGGGGATACATACATCCCCTGGAACCCATGAAGTATGGCCCGTATCTGAAAATCAAATATTTATCTTTCTTATTTAAATAAAGAAAGACATAACCACCATAGTTCGAGGAAAACAATATAACTTGTCCATTTATTTTTGGGGACCATTTCTCTACTACCCATGCTTCTACATATTTTGGGTTGGTATAGAGGTCTATAAAATTTCCAACTAGAACCCGCTCAAATAGAATGAAGGATTTCCTCCTTGGCTCTAGAAATGGGAGGCCCAATTGAGGGATAGATTCCAAACATTTGACAAAACATTGATGTTGAGGTTGAGTTTGTTTCCTTAGAATCATCGAACAAACCAGAGAGATAAATTCTTGTTTGTTGGCATCTCCCATGGCGTATGGATTGATTCTACAAGACATGACAGTGACCCTTCTCCTACAATAGCCAGTGGATTTTCTCGGCTCCTAGAGAGGACAAAACACAATCTTTCATACCAATGGGTACCTGGACCCTTGGTTAGTGAACAATGTTTGCACGGTTATTGTTTCTTTTAGCACAACGTAGGAACAACAGTGGTAATCCTTGGCACTCAGAACAAAGGTAGAAATCCATGGCACTTAGAATAGCGACAACGGCTAGGGTAAACCATGTCTGCTACAATAAACTAAGATTGGCCACATCAATTCAATTTCAAATAGAAACTTTACAACTCCAACACATAACTCAAACCAAGAACTTAGAATTATAACTATATATCTAACCCTTCATCATGATAATCGTGTAACAAGATCTGTAATTGCATTATAACCCTTATATATAGGCATCTAGAATGGTTACAAGAGATTTTGGAATATACTATGGAATTTTCCAATTGTAACCCACTCATACAAATGATTACAAAAAATATTGCATCTTTAGAGACATATGTAGAGGATCAAGAATAATCAGTGCAAAGGATATTTATGATGACTCCTCGGCCTCCACGTATTCAAGATTCTATGGAACCATGCACTTAATATTATGTAGTCTTACTGGAATATGTGGATTCATCTTCTATTGAAATCTTCCCTTCACCATCACTTAGTAAAAATTGAGTCACAACAACTCCCTAACCACGCATTCCATCTCATCCCTAAGTTGGGTTTTCTCCTCATTCCTCAACCCTAGAAATCCTGCTCTTGGAATCCCCCGCCCCCACTCCCAACTGATACAATTTTGATTCACCCATCAGCCATGTGCTATACTACTAATATGATGCTTGTGTAACAAATATTACATCTACAACCATTGAGAGTAACATTGTAGCTTGTATTGGTTCCCCTTCTATAGATCTTTGACTACCATGAATGGAAACTAGACAATTTCTTATCCACAAATTTTAGATATGGAAGAAATTTCTTAGGGTAGGAATTTAACATACCTAGGGTGGACCTTGGAGGTTCCCTTGGTTTTTTGCTATAGTTATGAATAAGTATCTAGGTGAAATACTCATGGGGAAATGTTTTACATGAGGAGTAGCACACCAATTTTCGGCACTTAAAACCATCATTGGATTCATATTATTGGACCACCCCTTAAAATTAGCAAAGATTTTGATGTGGGTAATAATAAACCATCTACGTATCATAAATTTTATACATATGAGGTTATTCACAATACACGAGCATACAATTGGGAGACGAATATGAAAGTGAAACAAAATCTCAACAAGTAGATATATCATTGTAGTAAGATAGCTTACAACATCACATAAATAACAACTAGTAGTCATAGAGAATCCACAAAGTATGACATCAAAATATTGTGAGTTAGAACAACTCGAAAAAAACCATTAAACAAAAATCTAAAGTTTATTTTGTTAGTTGGATTGTTATGCGGATAAAACACATTGAACCTACATTACCTAATTTACATTGGATACCATCTTTGAATCTAGAAAAATACCAATTTTTTTGTAAAAGTTAATAAAAAAATAAAACCTATTTTTTTGAAATTTAAAATTATTAAACACAAATATAAAATATAATAACTATGCATATTTTTTTTTAAGAAGTTAATAAAAAAACAAAAAACATATATATTTTTAATATAAAACTATTAAACAGAGACAAAAATATAATAGCTATACATTACACAGTAAAATCATTAAATGCTTTAAACTTCGACAAGATATTTCGAAATCAAATTTCAAAGTCGATATTCTATATTGGTGGTCTTTTTTTTTCTAGCAGGAAAAAGCAGTTTCAATGCTATTCATTTAGAATCAAAAGAAACTTTACAGTACATATAATGACTAGATAGTCATAAGCCATGAATCTTTAATTCATTTTTACATCCCTTCAAGAAGCCAAGCACCAATCCATCATCCATGAACCAAAAAGTGTAAGTTCTTTGATAGACTAATAAAACACAGAAAACATTTTAGATCCCTATTATCAACTGAAACATATACCACTCCATCAAAATGTCTTCCCTTTATATGAGACTCAAGAAGAAACAGAATTAAAAGAAGACAGAAGAGCCAGAGTTGATCAGATCATCCTCCAAAAATTCTTCAAAATCTAAACACATGGGGCTTTTTCCAAGAGCAAGCTTTGAAAGATAATTTGCTTCTGAGTTGAAATGTTTGTGCACATGAAAAAAATCCAGCCATATGAAATTGTTCTTGAGATCCAGAGTCTTAAGCATCCAAGGCTATAAGGAGAGAACATTTAAAATTGTCTTCCCTGTAAACTAGTCTAGGACCACTTTGGAGTCTCCACCCACCGTAAGTTCTAAAATCTGTTGACTGATGGAAAAAGATAAAAGTATCCAAAGAGATAGAAATTATGTTGGTTGTGGAGCCTGATTATCTTCCTGATTCAGAGGTCCTTTCTTTTAGTCGTGTTTATACCCCATGAAGACTTTACACCCTAGAAGTATGTACACTCTTCCATGCGGAGGAGTGCAGAGGGGGTACCCCCTTTGTGGGGTCCAAGGGCAAGCGGGCCCCCGGCGGGGATTCGGGGCCGAAGCCCCCAAAGGAAAAATTGCCTTGTAAATGTATATTGTAATTTCATTGTAAATATGGACCCTTCATTATAAGGTCGTAGATCTAACGATAGAAATTATGTTAGGGTTTTTTCCCTAGAAGGCAACCCTTTGTTATGAGGGAAATATATTGTGGCTATGCATTATGTCGAGTATTGTATTTTGAGAGAGGATACTGTGAGACAAAGAAGAGGAAGTTACAACGGGTTTTGTTGTAGGTTGTATCCCTTAATTTGTTGGATAATAATAAAGGAAGGACCTGGCAATTTCTCTAGTGGACGTAGCCCACACTGGGTGAACCACGTAAATCTGTGTCTCTATTGTATTGTGTATCTTTTGTGTTTTGTTTCCGCATTTGTTTTATTTTATTGCTCGGCGGTCATTTTTTTCTAACAATTGGTATCAGAGCGAAAGGTAACTCGTAGGAAAAGAGGGTTCCTGTTTCGAGTGGGAGCAATGTCGGAAGATGGAAAGTTTAGGGCCGAGAAATTTAACGGCCAAAAATACCATTTATGGAAGATGCAGATGGAAGATTATTTATATCAGAATGATCTTTTCCTACCATTGGGCAGAGTAGCAAAGAAGATGATGGCCATGAAGGATGAAGAATGGGAGATTCTTGACATAAAGGATCTAGGAACGATATGGCTGAGCTTGGCAGTGTCGGTGGTTTTCAATATTTTGAAAGGAAAGACAACGAAGGATATGATGGACGCGTTGGCTAAACTGTATGAAAAAACCTCATTGTCTAATAAGGTATTTCTAATGAAGAGATTATTTAATATGAAGATGTCAGAAGGTGGGTCTATTGCAGATCATTCAAATGAATTTAATACGGTTACTAATCAACTAAGTTTTGTAGTAGTGGACTTTGATGATGAGGTTAGGGATCTTCTAATCTTGTGCTCATTGCCAGAAAGATGGAACGGCTTGGCCATGGTTGTAAGTAACTCTTTCTCTGGCTCAAATACTTTAAAATTTTATGATGTTGTTGGTGTTATCCTTAGTGAGTAAATGTGATGGAAAAGCACAGGTGAGACATCAAGTAATGCGTTGAACATGGAGAACAGGGGAAGACAAAAGGATAGAGAAAAGGGCTCAGGGAACCACGGGAATTCTAAGAAGGGAAGATCCAAATCCAGACTTGGAAAGATAGAGTGTTGGAATTGTGGGAAGAAATGACATCTGAAGAAAGACTGCAAAGCTCCAAAGAAACAAAGAGATGGACAACATAAGAGAAATCAGGAAGCAAATGTAACAGATGATGTGTTACAAGATGCTTTGATTATTTCTGTAGATAATATTTCTGAGTCTTGGGTAGTGTATACCATAATATTTTTGTAGATAATATTTCTGAGTCTTGGGTAGTGTAGATAATATTTCATGCCACACCCGATAGGAAACATTTTCTAGATTATGTTCAAGGTGATTTTGAACAGGTTCATTTGGGTGATGATGCACCATGCAAAATTGTTGGAATGGGAAAAGTAAAAATAAAGCAATACAATGGAAACCAATGATTGTTGAAAGAGGTAAGACATGTTCTAGATTTAAGGAAAAATCTAATTTCAACAGGGAAGTTGGCAAGTGAAGGTTGTGTATCCATATTTATAGATAAGACGTGGAAGGTCATCAAAGGATCATTGGTGATAGCAATAGGAGAGAAGGTAGGTACATTGTATTTATGTATTGGTAATACTAACTCTTCTATCTCTTTAGCTTCTACATGAGTGGATACAACACTGTGGCATCATAGGCTGGGACACATGAGTGAGAAGGGTATGCAGAAACTTCACAAAATAATTTTTTCTACCAGATCTTAAACAAATTGATTTGGACTTCTGTGAGGATTGTGTTTATGGAAAACAGAAGAGAGCCAGATTTCTCAGAGTCGGAAAAGAAAAGAAGAATGAAATCTTAGAGCTTGTGCATACAGATGTATGGGGACCAGCTCAGGTATCATCTCTTGGTGGCTCTCGTTATTATGTTACTTTTATTGATGATGCAACTAGAAAAACTTGGGTTTATTGCATTCGACAAAAATATGATGTTTTTGATACTTTTAATAAATTGAAAGAAAAAGTTGGAAGTGTTTCAGATCAGATAATGGAGGTGAATATTGTATCAAGGAGTTTGATGATTATTGTTCATACAATGGGATTTGTAGAGAGAAGACAGTTCCAAGAACACCACAAGAAAATGGTGTGTCAGAAAGGATGAACAGGACAATCATGGACCGTGCAAGGAGTATGCGATTACATGTCGGTTTTCCCTTACAGTTCTGGGCAGATGTTGTAGATAATGTTGTTTACTTAATAAATAGAGGACCTTCAAGCTCTTTGTATGGTAGAATTCCAGAGGAAGAATGGATAGGAAAAAAGGTAAACTAGTCTTTTTTGAAAACTTTCGGTTGTGAAGCATTTGTCCATATTGATAAAGAAAATAGAACAAAGCTTGAGTCTAAATCCAAAAAGTGTACCTTTATTGGATACAGTTTTAATGATTTTGGTTATCGATTATCGGATTATGAAAATAACAAAATCATTAGGAGTAGATATGTCATATTCAATGAGAAGGTTATGTAAAAAGATCAGTTGCAGGGAAAGAAAGAGGAAGAAGAAAAACCAGAATACACAGTGCTTGATGAGATCACTGAAAAAGAAATTCCAAAGGAACCTGAAAATCAAAATGTACAACAACAGGAGCAGCAGGTACCTCAAACACCTGCAAGTGTTGTTAGAATATATACCAGGTTAAGTATACCCCTTGAACGATACTCTCCTTCATTGTATTATTTATTGTTGATTGATTCTGGTGAACTAGAATGTTATGAAGAGGCAATGCAGGTAGACACCAAAAATAAGTGGGAGCAAGGCATGAAAGAGGAAATGGATTCCTTGGAAAATAACCAGACTTGGGACTTGGTTCAGTTGTCTACGGGAAAAAGAGCATTGCAGAATAAATGGGTTTACAAGTTGAAGGAAGAAGATGGAGGAGAAAAGAGGTACAAGGCTAGACTTGTTGTAAAGGGGTTTGCACAAAAGAAAGGTATAGAATTTGATGAAATATTTTCTCCTGTTGTTAAAATGACTTCAATTAGGACTATTTTAAGTCTTGTGGCAGTAGAAGATTTGCATCTTGAACAACTAGATGTAAAAACAGTTTTTCTCCATGGGGATTTGGAGGAACAGATTTATATGCAGCAGCCATAGGGGTATGAGGTCAAAGGGAAGGAGAATTTGATATGCAGCTTGAAGAAGAGCTTGTATGGCCTAAAGCAAGCTCTAAGGTAGTGGTATTTGAAGTTTGACAGGTTTATGATAGAACAGGGTTATAGTATATGTCATTTCGATCACTGTGTTTATTTTAAAAGGCTAGAAAATGAAAGCTATATTATCTTGCTATTGTATGTAGATGGCATGCTTGTTGCAGGGTCTAATATGCAAGATATAAATATTCTTAAGAAGAAATTAGCCAATTCATTTGCGATGAAGGATTTGGGTGCTGCAAAGAAAATCCTTGGCATGATAATAACAAGAGACAGAAAAAATTGCAAATTGACATTGTCTCAGGGTGAGTATACAGAGAAGGTGTTGGAGAGGTTTAGAATGTAGAATGCAAAACTAGTTAGTACACCTTTGGCCAGCCATTTCAAATTAACTAAGAAAATGTGTCCCAAGACACAAGAGGAGATATAATACATGTCCAGGGTCCCTTATTCATCAACAGTTGGTAGCTTGATGTGTGCAATGGTTTGCACAAGACCATATATTGCACATGCAGTGGGAGTTGTGAGAAGGTATATGAAAAATCCAGGTAAAGAACATTGGGAGGCAGTAAAGTGGATTCCAGGGTATTTGAGAGGTACTGCTACTCATGCAATATGTTTTGGAGGTTTAGACACTTTTCTACAGGGATATGTTGATTCAGATATGACAGGTGATAAAGACATCATGAGGAGCACCACAGGGTATGATTTTACTATAGGTGGAACAACAGTAAGTTGGATTTCGAAACTGCAAAAGGTTGTTGCACTTTAAAAAATAGAGGCAGAGTATGTTGCTACTATAAAGGCTAGTAAAGAGATGATTTGGTTACAAAGGTTTATGGAGGAATTGGGAAAGAAGCAGGAGAATAGCAGGTTGTACTATGACAGTGAGAGTGCAACTCATATTGCAAAGAACTCAGCCTTCCATTCGAATACTAAGCATATACAGTTGAGGTAGCACTTCATACAATCCGCCTTGGAAGATGGACATTTGAAGTTGGAAAAGATACACACTAGCCATAATCCTGGAGACATGTTAACAAAGGGAGTAACCAGAGAGAAACGGAGTTCCTGCTCAGTTTCAGTTGGTCTTCAAGAATGAAGATGAAGATGAGAAATTTGCTAGGTCCAAGAAGGTTCAGATTCCATCATATACAGCAGCGGTGGAGTTGTTGAGATCAGTCTCCAAGTGGGAGATTGTTGGTTGTGGAGCCTGACTATCTTCCTGATTCAGAGGTCCTTTCCTTCAGCTGTTTTTATACCCTATGAAGACTTTACACCCCATAAGTATGTACACTCTTCCACGCGGGGGAGTGCAGAGGGGGGGTACTTAAGGCATTAAAAGTACAGTGTCAAGGAATCTGAAAGTAGTCAAAGATCTATAAAATGATTACGCTAACCTTCGGTATAGGAAACTAATGAGGATTTCTATGTTCTCGTTGTCTAGCTTCCAACTGTTCCTGATTTGTAATATCTTGTTCAATGGATACCCATGAACGTTCCAGTTCTTCCCAGGTGTTAGCAGTTTTAAGGATTGTGTCAAAAATATTTAAAGCAATATGTGTTTGATTAGATAGTTCGGGTTCGATATTAGGTTGAGTGGTTGCAGGGACAGTCATTGAGGAACAGTACCAGTAAGAAAATATTTAAGAGAGATTTCAACGTTGTTTCAATTTGGTCGAAATAAAGAGAAATTTTTACATAAAGAATAAAATAGGAATGCAAACTGAAGGCCCTTTCCCGTAGCTGATTCTTCTAATAAAAAGGACTTCAAGAGAAACCCAAATCCCCAAAATCAGCCGAGACAAATAAAGAATGAAGATCAAAAAATACAAGCTCCACTAAAAAACGAAAATTTTATAGGAGCAAATGATCTCCAACATTTCGGAGATTCAGAAGATGAAGTCGCGTGTTTCGGTGATGAATGTTCCCAGCCATTTTTGACCAGGGAAGACTATGAGAAATATTTAAATACCTCGCAACCATCTAATGAAGATGAAGAAGGTGATCATACCAACCTCCACGTATCTCAACCAGAAACAGAAATGATAGCGGCTGTTTTTCAACCCAAATACAATCTGAGATCTAAAAATAAGCCCACCTCAAATGACCAACCTAAGAGAATCATTCAAAGGGGTCAATCACATGAACCTCCTTTGGAAGAGACATTGTTACCCAGAAATAAAGTAAAGGTAGAAAAAACTCAAGAGTCTGAGGTGAAAAAAGTTGAAACCCAAACAAAGGAAACTGGACCAATAGACAAAGTTACATCTTCGACTAAGATCACGAGTGATAAAGCGATCCAGACAAACAAGTCTGAAAGAAAAAATGTGGAATTCCAAACCAAAGAAACAGATAAGGTAAATACATCTTTCAGTCTTGAAAATGAATTAAACAAAATTAAGATACTGATTCCTTTGGTAGAATTAGCAAAAAATCTAGCTTATCGAAAGCAGATTGCCAAAGCGATGGGTGTCTATGATCTAGAAGGTCAGTCTGATGTTATCCGAGAAATTCAGTCTGATGTTATCAATCTGGAAGATGATAGACCTAACATCACCTTTGGCCCTCATTTTGAGGGATCCAAAGACAACGTCGCTCCTTTCTATATCACCCTGAACATTCATGATCAATTACTGCATAACTGCATGTTAGATTCTGGGGCTTCACACAATGTTATGCCCAAAATTATAATGGAGAGGTTGGGTCTCTAGATCACTATACCCTATGGAAATCTATACTCTTTCGACTCGAGAAAGGTTAAATGTATGGGAATGATAAAAGATCTGGTAGTTACCCTGGCTCAGGTCCCGATCAAGAGTATCCTGATGGATGTGGTTATCGCCGATATTCCCCCCAAATATGGCATGCTTTTATCTAGGTCATGGGGAGCCAAGTTGGGGGGTTCTCTACAATTGAACATGTCATACGCCACAATCCCTATATTCAGTGGTCAGTTTACCTACTTGTACAGAGAAACAAGATTAGCGTATACCGTCAGTGACCCTCAAAACCCAAATAATTTTCCCATTTACGTTGCAGACCAAGATATGGGGAATTGCATATTGTCATTCGATGATGGTTTAGATGGGTGTCCATAAGAACTCGATATGAAGCAGGAAGATCTTAGCCCCTTGACGGAAGAGTTGTGCAATAATGGCATTTGGAAAATGTACTTTGATGGCGCTTCGTCTTCCGAAGGAGCTGGTGCTGGGGTACTTTTAGTAGCACCTGAAGGTAAGTTTATTGTTCCTTTCTCATATCGTTTGCAGTCGGACATAGATTACACCAATAACGTTTGTGAGTATGAAGCATTAATCTTAGGTTTAGAGGCTGCAAAGAAGTTAAATATAAAAAACTTGGAGGTTTACGGTGACGCTGAATTGATAGTAAGACAAGTAAACCGACAATACCTAGCCAAGCATCCCAAACTAAGAACATACAGAAATTGTGCTTGGGATTTGATAGAGAATTTTTTCTCATCTGTAAAGGTCCATTTTATTCCTCGCGCAGAGAATCTAGATGCTGACACGTTGGCTAAGGCAGCCTCAACCTTTTCTCCTCCTACGAACGTTAAACTGAAATATCACATTGAAATCAAATATAAACCCTCTATACCAGACAATGTCCGACACTGGCAGGTCTTTGAAGATGATGAACAAATTCAAAAATTTCTTACAGCAGTAGGTGAGTTCTCTGAAACTCATCTAGACCAAGAGAATCAAAATGACCCGATGTGGATCATGCAAGAGGGTGAAGAGCCTGAAACCTTCCGAGAAAAAATAGCAGATCATCGTATGTTGGTCCTTAAGAACAACCAAATTCCGAAAGGCTTAATTCCTTTAGAGAGACTTTTCGATCAGAATGATGTACCTGCGAAATCCACTTTGCAGCCCCAACCGGAAGAAGTGGAGGATTGCGATATAGGAACTGAGAAAGATTCCAGGATCGTAAAGATATCAAAGTTCCTCCCTCCTAAGGTAAAAAACCAGTACAGAGACCTACTTAGACAGTACAAAGATGTTTTCGCCTGGTCCTATGATGAGCTTAGAACGTATGATACTTCCATAATTGAACACAAGATACCTCTGAAACCTGGGGTCAAGCCATTTAGGCAAAATCTTAGGAAAATTAACCCCATTTTGTTTCCAGTGATTGAACAGGAAGTTAAAAATATTTTAAATGCGAAAATAATCGTACCTATGAGATACTCAGACTGGGTGGCAAATTTGGTCCCGGTCAGGAAAAAGAACGGATAAATCAGACTGTGTGTGGATTTCCAAAACTTGAATAGGTCTTCTCTTAAAGATAATTATCCGCTCCCAAAAATGGATCACGTCCTAGAAAAGATAGTTGGAGCAAATCGAATGTCTATGATTGATGGGTTCTCTGGGTACAACCAAATCGCCATGAACGAGCAAGACAGAGAAAAATATGCTTTCACCACACCATGGGGTACATTCATGTATGAAAAAATGCATTTTGGTTTGATGAATGCAGGGGCTACATTCCAGCGCGCTATGGACATCGCCTTCGTAGGAGAAAAAGACAAGTTCGTAGTGATCTACCTTGACGATTTGACGGTTTTCTCTAAAACCGATGAAGAACATTTGATTCATTTAAAACAGACTTTCAAAAAATGCCGCAGGTATGGCCTATCTTTGAACCCAAAGAAATCACATTTTTCTATACAGGAAGGTAAGCTTCTAGGACATATCGTATCTAAAGATGGGATCAGAATTGATCCTAAGAGGATTGAAGCAATAAAAACTATCAGTATTTCTAGAAATGTAAAAGAAATTCAATCTTTCTTAGGTACAATAAATTTTTTACGAAGGTTTATACCAAATTTTGCTGAGATTCTCAAATTGATCACAGGAATGATGAAGAAAGATAGCAGAGTAAATTGGACGACCGAGGCTAAAGCGTCGTTCACACATATTAAAAAAGTCATCAGCGAGGCACCTGTGTTAGCAAGCCCAGATTACTTGAAAGATTTCTTCATCTTCTCGTTCGCTTCTGAACATACTATCGTCGCGGTGTTGCTGCAAAAGGATGATGAAAGCTTCGAACGGCCGATCGCGTTTTTTAGCAAGAGCCTTAGAGACTCCGAACTAAAATATGACATAATAGAAAAATAGGCGTACGCAATGGTGAAAGCGCTAAAAGCATTCAGAACCTACTTTCTGCATTCAAAAATCATTGCATACGTACCAACCAGCGTTGTGAAGGATATATTGGTACAACCAGATAGCGATGGAAAACGAGGGCGTTGGCTCGCTAAAATACAAGAATTTGACCTGGAATTCAAGCCTACTAAATTGATAAAGGGGCATGGTCTGGCCAAACTCATGGCTGATTTGAACCTTAGAGCTCTTGATATCAATTGCCTCCAAGAGGAATACGGAGACACATGCTTGCAAGATCTGGATGACCAGACAGTTTCAAGAAAGGTCGATGAAAAATTCATGTCGTCAGGCTGGTATAAAGACATAGTGTTCTACTGGTACCAGCCAAATGCAGAACTTTAAAACTTCATGCCGTAAAATATTGCATCGCCGAAAACCAGCTTTACTGGAAGGATCCACTCGGGTTCTTACTAGTTTGTTTGGTTGAATATGAAACTTCACGGGTTATAGAAGAATTTCATGAAGGTGTCTGCGAAGGACACCATGCATGGAGAGCTACAACCTACAAGATTTTGAGGGCCAGATACTATTGGCTGAAACTATTTTCGGATGTCAATGCCAAAGTGCGTGCCTTTGACCGGTGTCAAATATTCGCTGGTAAACAGAAACTCCCTGCACTACCACTCGTTCCAGTCAAAACTGACACTCCATTTCAACAATGGGGACTAGATTTTATAGGGGAAATTAATCCCCATTCTAGTGCTCAGCATAAGTGGATCTTAACAGCCACAGATTATTTTACAAAGTGGGTGGAAGCCATTCCAACCAAACGGGCAACAGAATCGGTGGTGATCGACTTCTTGGAAGATAATATCTTGTCAAGATTCGGGTGTCCCCGAAAGATTGTTACCGACAACGCCCAATATTTTAAGTCCATGGCTATGATCAACTTCTGTCAGAAGTAGAATATTGTTCTCGGCCATTCCACTGCTTATTACCCCCAGGGAAACGGGCTGGCCGAATCATCTAACAAGAGCCTGGTAAACATAATTAAGAAAATATTGGATGAAAATAAAAGATCATGGCATGTGCATTTGAAGTACGCATTGTGGGCAAACCGCATCAGTACTAAAAGGTCTATCGGCATTTCGCCATTTCAAATGGTCTATGGCACAAATGTTGTTCTACCTATAAACCTAGCATTACCAGTAATGAAATTATGGTAGGATCAAAACGAAGAACCAAATCATGTAACCAGGAGAATTAACCAGTTGATCGAGGTTCAACAGCATAAAGTGGAGGTTGATGAGAAAATGCAGAAGTACTAGGACGATATGAAAGCGTTGTTCGACCTCAAAGCAAAGGACAGAGAATTCCTCCCAGGTGACTTAGTGTTAAGATGGGATAAGAGAAGGGAAGAAGCTGCGAAGCATGGTAAATTTGATCACCTTTGGTATGGACCATTCAGGGTCTCAGCTCCAGAAGGAAAAAATTCCTTTCTTCTGGAAAATATTGATGGAGAAGTTCTCAGCGCCCCTGTCAACGGGCGGTATCTAAAGCACTACATGACGTAGATTCAAATAATGTATATATATATATATATATATATATATATATATATATATATTGTAAATAATAAAATTTTATTATGAGTGTTTTGTATTTTCGTTCAAACATTTACCTTTAATTTTTGGTTTTCGTTCCTAAATTCTCAACACAATTCCAATAAGATTTGTTTTTGTTTTTACAGGTTTCCGGCTGTAGACGAAACTAGCAGAAAAAATAATGTGCAGGTCGGTGTTGGAAATAGAACGACTTAAAACAGGTGATACATAAGAAAATTCATAGGCCATAAAGAAAGTGAAAAGAAAAGATAGAGGTGAGCTTTCTCAATATACAGGTCATGAACTGCCCCGGATGGGGTGACACGCGGAGGAGCCGCAGGGCCATCTGGACACGCACTAAGCGACTGTTAAATGCATAGGACCGCCACCCTCGAGCGACCTTTAATGCCGATGGACGGCCATAGCAGTGGTTTGCTGGAGAAGTTACCCCTCCCTCGCGCGACATTCAACACCCCAGGTGCACTCGATTTCACGGCTATTATGGCAGGAAGAAGGAGCGGGAAATTTGATTATCATTCTTCTATGAAGCCTAAGCAAAAGCGAATTGCTCCTGGTGCGTCAAGCGCTGGGTCATTCTCGGTCCTCTCCCTGTGCACAGAAGCGTTCACTCTGGTTTGGGAGCCTACCCGTCTCCGACAGAGTTGGCCTTCCAGTGCCCGGCTTTCGATTTGGTCATTTGATAACCCTGTTCTGCCCATCACTGGCATCTGTATTGGAATCATGGTCAGGCGTAGAGGTACACCTCGCCGAGGTGCTGCATGGGAAGCTAACAAGGCGCAGAGGCGCAGGGAGGAGGAGCTCGAAAGAGACTTGGCTCTGGCTTCTTCCATTCTCAGGAAGAGAGCTCGGGTTGAGGGTCGAGCGACGCTCACCTCCATAGTCGAGCGAGATATCGGTAGCAGCAAGGAGACGGAGGTGACAGAGCAGGCGAATTGGTCTTCTGGCTGTGTTGTGGAGGAGGACCCGTCAATTGGGGACCTACCTTGTATGGAAATGTCAAGTATTAGGGAGACGCCCACTAAGAAGAACAACAATGATGCCCCGGCAAGGATGGACGAACTCCCCGGCTGTGTGGTGGAAGAAATTCCATGGTTAACTGATCAAATGGACGCAGGAGCTGAGCAGTGGGAAAAGCGGACGACAGACGAGCATGTCGAGCAGCTGGAGAAGCTGATGGCTGACGATGGCAAGGGGGAGGATGGGAGTGATACTCCTCCAAGCGAGCGTGGTGGCGGAATGCATGGTCCCATCCTCAACGGTGAACACCTGGCCTTGGTGTTCGAGCTCCGCAGCCACGTTGCGGACTTGGAGCACAGAGCCTTCACCATGGGACAGAGACTAGACGTACTCCTGGACGAGCTCTCCGGGACCCCAGCGCGACATAGGTGCCACATGTGCATGAAGGCCTTCGACATATCAACGAGTGTTGATGGACGTGCCAAGTCACCGGATGCTTAGGCTACCTGGCTCTACAGGTTCTTGTTTTTTCAGTGTTAATTGCTATTTACCTCTTTGGACTTCCGGCATCTGTCCTGGTTTCCTACGGGCAGGACAGATGTCTTTTTCATGATCATATGACTATATAAACTGCTAAGTTCTACCCAATAATGCTGGTTTCCGGTTACCGGCAGCATCTTTTGGTAACTCTAGCTATGATACTGTGTATTTTTCACAAAGTTTTGTGTTAATATATTATAGAAGGTACCACCCCTTTTTTACTTAAAAAAAATATATACAGGTCATGAAAGGTTGTTTGAGCGAACTAAGGTAACATTGTTCAAATTGAAATATAAAAGGTTATATAACAAGATTATTTTTGGCTTCATAATCCTCAAATA
Organism: Picea engelmannii; assembly: GCA_009831015.1. Taxonomy (NCBI): domain Eukaryota; kingdom Viridiplantae; phylum Streptophyta; class Pinopsida; order Pinales; family Pinaceae; genus Picea; species Picea engelmannii. The sequence goes on from ML776695.1 coordinate 1,055,012, forward strand.
AATGAATTTGAATGAATACATTGAACCTAAAAACAGTCAGTAATGATGTTTGTTCCTAAATACCTTCGAAAACCAGTCCCGAACTGTCGTGACCTTTGTTTATTAAGCCTTTGAATTGCTACCTTGTTTTCTGTCTATCTCTGGGCCTAACTTTTAGCGAGTCACTATCTTCCCGAGTCCTTGTGAAGGGGTAAAAGTTTTTCTTTCTAAACCTCAGGGATTTTGAAACAGAGCTTACTAAGAAAGATGGTCTTCACAACTACTTGATCTTCTACTAATGATAAGGAACGTTTATAGCGATCCTAACTTTCCTAGGTTTTTCAACAGCGTCGAAAAATTCAAAGCTTGCTTGAACAGGATGTCCCTTAAAATTTTATTTTTTTCCCCTGTCTCCCTAAGAACGAAGGTCTTGTGAGGGTGAAAGGAAGATTGATACCGAGTAATAAAAATGATTTGACAGACCTCTGATACAAAATATTACACAGATATCAGCCCTGATATAAACTGATTGCTCTCATCTTCATGTTTTAAAAGTAAATTATAAGACAGGTGGTGAAAGGAAATTCATAAATGATTGCCCCCACCTAGTCCAGGAAGACGATGAAAGTAATTTCAGAAATGATTTCCCTCATCTTAGCGTTTAAACGCATAAATATTTTCCGAAGTGATGAAAAGAAATTCAGCAAAAAGGGGTCAGACAACTTCACTGGGGTACTGAACAGGCTCGCTGGTAGTGAAGCAATGTCTGAGAGATATGCAAGGCTGTTATACATAAATATCAATCTACTCCGGTAACCAATGCTTTCTAAAAACCTGATCATTACCCCAAATTCCGACGGGACTTCCCTTTTTAAAAATTATATAATATCATCCTTTTGATGCAAGCTGAGGATCACAAGATCTGTTGAATATCCTAGGGTCGTTTTGACTGTCTTAAATCCGCCCCAAAGTTAGTACTGGGAAAGGGAAAGTTGTGAAAGTTATTCCAGTCGTGTTTGGAAAGAGCATCTGAGTTCGAAAAAACTTCTTGAAGTATCAAACAAAGTTTTCCCTCCCTTCTATCTTTTTCCTTGATTTTTTCCGTTGTTTTTGCTTGTGACTCCATTTACCCAATATTGGCACCTGGTCTACTGTTCTTCCCGCCTCACAGGAAGGCGAGATCCCTAGTTGGAGCCTATTTTGGAGCCGTCCTTTTTTTATTTTTACCTTGCACGATGTTCAATTTTTTATACTTGAAATCTAAAGTCGATTTTCTTTTTCCTTCTGAGATCTTAAAACTCTGAAATCTTGTTGCCTGGACAGCAATGCCTTTCCCACTTTCAAAACAGATCCTTTTCCACAAGTATGTTCACGCTTTTGTTTTATTTAGGGGTCTCGCAAGTAGGATGCTTTAATCCTTGAGTTCATACATCCCGAGTCACGAAACAACGAGGTCATTTAAATATTTGCCCAAGGCATTAACTAGGGTAAAACTTTTAACTCTTGAGTAGACATTATCGGGAGTTCGCGCCTCGACATTCGTCAAACCTAAGTTTTTTGTTTTACAGCCCTGAGAGCTGAGGACACGAGGTACTCGTGGGCTAACAGTAGTAAAAGACTAACCATGGTTAAAGTTTGTTCTCGGTGCTTCGTCACTCAGCACTTTCTTTCATAAAGTTAAGGCATCTAAAACCCCGATTCACGAGGTTGCGACATGATTATAGAAAGATTAATTAGTATCCTAATCTAAGATTTTCTTCCCATGATTTGAGCCTTAATTATCGCCATTTCGCGGTTTCGCGACTCGGCTTACCATTCTCCCAAAAAATTATCTCTGAAGTTCCGAGTCACGATATAGCAAATAAAGTGATTAGAAAATTAATGACGCTCCAAATCCTGATTACTGTTAATTAAACCAAAATCGGCCCTCACAGTCTCGCGAGTTGAAGAGTCAAAATGTTAAAAGGAAATTCACGATGCAGTGAACGGCGAGAAAATTATTTAAGTTGCTAAGATTTGAAATTTTAAAATAAAGCGAGATACGTCCCGCGCATCGAGGTTTGCACATTTCACGAGGTAGCTACTTGCTCTCCATACCCCGACTGCCTGTCAAGCCGCCGAACATTGATGACATTAATGAGGAATCAGGGTAAATCCACGAATAAATAAGATCAGATTTACGCAATAAATTTGTTTCTAATTGCGATTTGACAGACTTATTTCAAATAGTACAGAGTTTTCAAATATATACGGGAGTTTCATTTTATTTTAAACATTTTTCATAAGCACACAGAGCTCACCCTTCTCCGAGTGAACTAATTTATGCATGTATACACAGGTCTATCGCAGAAGAGCGAAAACTCAAGTTTTAGCCATGGCTCCACAGAAAACTGCGAAGGCAAATGTCGAGATTGCAGAGCAGGGTTCAGACAATGTCTCTGATACTTCACCTCGAACTAGCGGCTCAGTACCTAGCTGGTCATTTGTTTCAGATATTCTGCAATCTGAGTTGGTGAATTATTCATATTCCGACAACAATGATAATAAAAAGGACGACCTGAACACTAAATACAAAATAGTTGTTCAATCTAGAATGCACCGGGTTGCAACCAGACCATGGTTGCTCCCATACTAGGACATGATCCGATGGGCGTTGGATCATATAGACTTACCCACCAGAACTATCATAAACGAACAACGGGCCGTGGTTGGGACTTTTAGACCAGAGCATATTCAAACCATGTATAAGCTCCCGAAAACACATGAATACACATATGATGTTGATTTCCTAGAGGGATTCAAAGAAAATGAGTGCACTCAATATGACAAAACCATGCCCGGTTTGATAAAAGACTGGGTTTCGCACTCCGCGAAATTCAGAGCAAATGACCAGGGCGTGTATTCAATTGCTTCACTGGAGCCACAGTATATGTATGTGGCAATGATGACATGCCGACTATTCGGAAAGGAGGATACATCACATTTATACATTGCGTGGGTACCTCTTATATTTCGGGTAGCAGAAGGTTGCTCATTTAATTGGGCAAAGATACTCTCGGACAGCTTGTTCAACCGGGTCACTGAGTATCGGGAGCAGAAGGAAAGCGGGAGACCATCTTCATTTTTCATGTCCTCTTATATCATGGACGCAATATGTTCCATGACATCGTTCCCTTTGATGAGTTGGGTTTGGAATCCAACCCAAGAAAAACTTGTACATGAGTATCACGACAAACTGTGGGAAAATAAAGAAAACAAATTTATTTATGAAATTTTCAACTGGGTGATGGTGCCCCTGCACATCACCATTTTTTGTCGTTCGCCACCTCGCATCTCGGATAGCATTGCTGCAAATCTGAGTGGTATCGCGGACTGGTACGTAGAAGCGGAGTTTTCCTATTTTAGAGTGTTCGGAGCTGTTGTTCCCCCTCTTGCGCTACCGTTGTTCATCCCCGACAAGTTGGCCTGTCACGAGATCACCCGTCAAACAGTGATTGGTGGGGTGAGTAAAGAGCTGAAAGCATCTTCGAAGAAGGTATGGCCGTTTTTCCCAGTTCGGCTAAATTCTTATTCTTTATTGGATTTTGGGCATGCTAAAGCCGAGGCTGCAGCCCTGGAAGACCTGAGTTTGGTCTCCATTGAATATAAAAAACATGATCCCCAGAAAATTGTAAGCAGCCATTTGGCAAATTGTGGGCTGAAGAAGTTTGAACACGAGTGTTCGCCCTCGGATGACATTTTCCGAGGTGCGAGATCTTATGGGGAAGTGCTAGTTAGGATCCGATCCTTAGCACCCGAAGACATGGCATCCATATTAAAATTCCAAGAACATAGGCGAAGAAGCCTTCCCACTGCGTTGGGAGGTTTGGGTATTTCCGAGGATAAAAATAAGGGTGCTGAAGGTTCTGAGAATCAAATTTCTAACCCCGAAAAACACCAGGAAGGGGAGCATGGGAAGAATTCTGAGGCAGAAGAAGAGACTATGGATCCACCCAATGAACATATTTCAGAGGTGGAAGTAAAAAACATAGACCTGCCAGAAACCCAAAATCCAGAGACTGAGACGAAGACCCCTGATCCTCCGAAGAAGCAGGACTCAGTCGTCACACTAGGAAAGGCAGCGAAACAGATCGGGGAACCCATCACTTCTGTCACCCCTTTGCAGTCAACGCAAGGAAATATAAAAGAAGGATGGATTTTTGGTGAGGAGCTAATGCCTATCATAGCAGAAGAACTTCCTCCAAATGAGTTCTTCTTTGACAAAAAGAGAAAAACAGTTGTGAAGAGGGAGATTTACCAAGACAAAGGATCAACTACTAAAAGGTTCAAAGTGATGACCGATGGAAAGAACAAAAAGAATGAGGAATTCGCCACAGAGATCGCAGGAACGCTAGGAGTGTATGCGTCGGCGAATCAATTCTCGGTCGGAATGTTAAAAAGTCAGCTCAAAAGAAAGAATCGCCTGATCAAGACTCTCGAAGCCAGAGTAGCTTCGGCTGCAGAAAGCGCTAAGAGTCAGGCGAGTGGGGAAATAGAACTTGCCCGACTGGCTGATAAAAAGGAAATAGAAGTCCTCAAAACCAAGTTGGAACAAGCTCATTCAGTGATTCGATATGGTCGGATATAGGCAGGTCAGCAGAAGAATATGATCACAGAGCTACAGGCTCAGTTACAGGTCACTGAAAGTAGGATGATCGACGTCGAGGGGTTTAAATCCTGAGCGATCGATATTCGGAGCAGGATCTCTTCTGTACAACAGAGTCTTCTAGACAAAGTGGGAGTGATTCAAGAAGATTGTTTGTTGATGCATCGGATTTCTGAGAATCTGACTGTCAGAGAAAGGAACACAGAGGCTGCTCGGGTCGTTTTTCAAGAGGCGGTGATAGCTACTAACAACAGATTTTCGGCAGGTTCTCCTGGACTCACCATCACTGAACAAACTAGAGGTAATATTATGTTAAAGGATTGGGAACATAATATTACCTTAAGCAAGGAACAGGCCCAAAAAGTAACCAATTCATTAGAAGAAGCCTTCAATGCTATAAATGGCGAGCTGTTAGGGATGGAGAGTGGAGGTGACTTAGAGACGTTACGGCAAATGAATGTAGAGTAGATCTCCCTCGATCTAAAGGAGAAGAATGAGAGAGATTCGACGGATATCTCTAAGACGGACAGGGTGGACATGGCTCAAATTGACAAACACTTAATTCGACCAAGTGCACAACTAAGTGCCCTTGACATCATTGATGCACAAGTTGGTGATAAGCTTCCACAGTTAGCCTGAGAATGTTATTTCGTCGAGGCCAGTTGTCAAGCGGAACCTTCGCAGCTTGTATCCCAGTTCGTGAACAAATGTAACATATGCACCGAATCCACGCAAAGACAAGTACATGGCACCTTTTGAAAATAGGGTAGGAGAGATGGAGTAATTTCGCTCCTCTCGTTTGTAACTGAATTTACAAAAACGTTGATTTTCTAAACTGATCCGCAAATTTGTATAAATAGACCACAAAAAGAAGAAGAAAAGGCTGGACCTTTTGGTATTGATTGTAATAGAGTTTTTGCATTCGAGAAGTTAATACAAGCAAATTTGAAGATTCTCGATCCCGTCACGACTGTGTTACAAGTTTGTTTCTTTATGTTTCATGTTTCATTTCATACCACTTTTCATAATTGATGTGTATCGCTATACTTTAGTACGACCACTACTATAGCGAAGGGTTTTCATCTTTCTGTAATAGGTTATTGTCTTTCCTCTGCACCAGCTATCAGCAGGTGTAAGACCAATTTGCATTTACAGAATTATTATTTATTTACACTATGTCAATTATCTCTATACTAATTTCTTCTCCTGTGTATGTGTGAGTTTTTCTTTGACAGGAACCTTACGTTATCTACAGCTAAATGTTTTTCTCTCACCCCACATCTTTTTATTAAAAATAATACAGCTACGGGAAAGGGCCTTCAGTTTGCATTCCTATTTTATTCTTTATGTAAAAAATTCTCTTTATTTCGACCAAATTGAAACAGCGTTGAAATCTCTCTTAAATCTTTTCTTACTGGTATTGTTCCTCAATGACTGTCCCTGCAGCCACTCAACCTAATATCGAACCCGGACTATCTAATCAAACACATATTGCTTTAAATCTTTTTGACACAATCCTTAAAACTGCTAACACCCGGGAAGAACTGGAACGTTCATGGGCAGCCATTGAACAAGATATTACAAATCAGGAACAGTTGGAAGCTAGACAACGAGAACGTAGAAATCCTCATTAGTTTCCTATACCGAAGGTTAGCGTAATCATTTTATAGATCTTTGACTACTTTCGGATGCCTTAACACTGTACTTTTAATGCCTTAATGGTAGAAATTATGTTAGGGTTTTTTTCCCTAGAAGGCAACCCTCTGTTATGAGGGAAACGTATTGTGGCTATTCATTATGGCGAGTATTGTATTCTGAGAGAGGAGACTATGAGAGAAAGAAGAGGAAGTTACAACAGGTTTTGTTGTAGGTTGTATCCCTTCATTTGATAGATAATAATAAAGGAAGGACCTGGCAATTTCTCTGGTGGACATAGCCCAGACTAGGTGAACCAGGTAAATTTGTGTCTATATTGTATTGTGTATCTTTTGTGTTTTGTTTCCGCATTTGTTTTATTTTATTGCTCCATGGTCCTGTTTTTCTAACAAATTGTTCTCTAATATTATTACCTGCTCCAACTTCCATATGAATCTTAAAAAAGTGGGAAGCCCACATCTTGAGTACAATGCCAACACCACATAAACTATTTGAGGTTGCTCCATCAAAAAAGCATATTGGCCTCTGTCTGAAGTAAATAGGTTTCATAATGAATCTTAGATTTATTACAGAAGAGCAGGGATACTCTTTGATGGCCGCTACAATCCAGGAACAAATGGAATATACATTCCTAGGAGCATTTTCAAAAAGAATTGTATTCATGTATCTCCAAATGCCCCAAAGAACAAATAAGGGAACCGATCTATGTTTTGAAAAAGCTAGAAACCAATGCAACAAGTTTTGATTTAATGACGAAGAAGTCCAAGAGCAATAAACCTTCAGAAGACCACAAACCTCATGCCATATGCACTGAGCAACTTCACAGGACACCATCAAATGATCAATGGTCTCTTCGTTTTTTAAACACGGACAACATACTAATAGACCAATGCCTCCTCTTAGATGATAATTTTCTTATGTAAGAATTCGATCTTTTAAACAGAGCCAGACAAAAATAATTGTTTTAATCAGCACTTGGACTTTCCAAAGAGCACGAAACCACCATACAAACTCAACCTGAGTATGTTGTGCTACCAAATCTTCATATGCCAATTTTACTGTTACATCACTTGAAGCTTGATTCCAAGTCCATGCCAACAAATCAGGATCATTGCTGAGACAAACTCCACTACTTCTCAACATATGAAGAAAAGTATTCCAATATTGTGCCATAGCACCTTCCAAACGTAGATCACTAGCTTCCAGTCAATCCTTAGTACATGACATGTTTAAATTTGAAGAGTTTTCGATATGTGTCGATGAATACACCTCCAAAGACTTTAAATGTTGTAACAAGTCCTCTGAAAGTTTGTAGGATTCACCGCAACCTACAAAGGGATCTTGTCCAACAAGTACCCGAGATCCATTACCAATTGACCAGGACAACCAATTTTTTACCAAAGGCATTGTATCCACCAAATTTCTCTAGAAATTTGAGGCATTATGATCTTTGTGTCTCACCATTCTCAGCCATAGGCTTACATCAACACCCTTAAGATAATTTTTAGGCATAGCTTTGCTCCACAAACTAGAACCAAACAAGGTTGTCCATAATGATTTGGTGGCAAGAGCTTGAGAAAACCACTTCAACTTCTGAATCCCCCAGCCTCCCATCCACTTTGTCTTGCAAATCATATCCCATTTTGCAAGATGGAACCCTATGGGATTCCTAACACCTTTCCATATGAAATTGGAGAAGAGGTGTCTCATACAATTTAGGATTTTGATAGGAACCTTTGCTAAGGTAAGCTAATAAACCAGGATGTTCTGTAACACTAACTTAAGTAGTACCAATCTGCCTCCCAAAGAAAGCCAGTGAAGTGTCAAGTGTCCTAATTTCTCCTCAATCTTTTGTAATAACCATAAGCAGCCTGATACCCGGTAGTCAATGGGTTTCAATTGAAAACCTAAATACTTCAAACCACAAACCATAGGGGAAACCTAAAAACCAAAAAGGTTTTCTATGCTTGATAATAGACCAGCTTCCAAATTATTATGTAAAAAACAAGACTTTTGACTACTGATCTCCATGCCAGAGGCTTGACAAAACAGATCCAGAATTCGTTTGATGGTGGTCCACTCCTCTATGAACCCAACCCCTAAAATGACCACATCATCCACAAAAAGTAGATGAGTGATAGCAAAGCCTTTTATCACTTTCAACCCTGTGATTGATTTCTTCATGATAGTTATATTGGCTCTATCCCCTAAGCTTTTGGAGGTCCCACCACTCTTATAGATAGTAAGAGGGGATTTTGAGAGAACATCTTTGTAAGAGGGAGCTGACTCCTTATATGAGCCAGCCTTCTCGAGGTTTCCAAAACCGTCTCTATGGCATTGTACATGCCCCACTTGATATCCATTAACGTATTGAACATCGATTACCAAAGATTACTACACTTAAAACGAAAGCCCCACCCTCACTATTCATAGTCGTGATTCTCTACACGAAGGTGCTTTCGCGTGCTTGAAGGAGGTTATTGGAAGTTGCACCATGCAAAATTAAGATTTTTTAATTTAAGAAAATAAAAGGAAGGGGCGCCAAGTAGTTGTAGCCACTAATCAAGGGGTGAGGTTTCATTGAAAAAGGAAAACCTTCGGGGGAAGTGGATAACGGCGGAGGGAAATGCCCCTGAAAAGTCAAAAGTCCTTTCGTAGAACCCGCGTGCATTCCTTCACCTAGTCTATTATATACGTCACATAAACCAGCATGTTGCTACTCACATGGAGGAATAATGTGTGGACCTTTATCGATGGTACCTACTACCATAAAGTCCAAGAAGCATATCATGAGTCGGTATAGAAATAGGATCTCCGGAGTAGCTGCTCCGCTTCTGGGGCGCTGAAACATGGGTAATCCGCTCCATTCAGTGCTGAGGATACGCTTCCCCCTTCGCAGTTCCTTGACGTGCGTGCATTCCATGTTGGTCATGTAGGCTTACACGTAGGTCATGTAGCTTACACGTCATCTGAATAAAATAAAAATTTCAGGCTTACACGTCATCTGAATAAAATAAAAATTTCAGGCTTACACGTCATCCGAATAAAATAAAAATTTCAGGCTTACATGTTATCTGAATAAAATAAAAAATTTCAGGCTTACACGTTATCTGAATAAAATAAAAAATTCACAAAAATTCAAATAATTTTTTTTCAAAATAACTAAAAAAAATATAAAACAAAAATAACAATTTCACACAAATTCAATAATTTTTTTGTAAATAACTAAAAAAAATAAAACAAAAATAACAAAAATTCCATGTAGGTCATGTACGCCTACACCTGATCTGAATAAAATAAAAATTTCACAAATTTTCAAATAATTGTTTTTGCAAAATAACAAAAATTCCATATATATCAAAACAATTCCATATAAACGTGATCTTAATAAAATAAAAATTTCACAAAATTTCAAATAATTTTTTTTGCAAAGTAACTAAATAATTTTTTTGCAAAGTAACTAAAATTCCATATAGACCAAAAAAATTCCATATAAACCTACATGTGATAACCCTAACATAAGTACCCAAAATACATTTTACCTTCTTAAAAATAACATTTCCAAAAATTCTAGGTAACCACCCTAACATAACATAATTATCCAAAATACACCCTAATATAAGTACCCAAAATACATTTTACCTTATTAGTCCCTGCCGGAAGGCCAAGGGCAGGGACTATAGCGATGAGTTCATCGCTGACTTTCAATTAGTTTATAGTTGACTTCGAAATATTTGTGAAAATGGTAATGTTTAACATAGGAAATATATAAACCTCATTTTTTTAATAATAAATTTGTGTACTTGTCACAATTTCATTGGCTGGGAAGTTTGAAGCGTTATTGCCGGCTTTGCTTCTTCCCAGGCAATTCTTGCTGCTTTGATAAATAATTTGCCTATAGTTTTACTAAGTATCAAGCCTGCTTTCATAATGCTTTTATAAATGCTTCTCCTATGATTTGACAGCTGACATTAAACGGATCTTTGACAACCATC
>ML776695.1:1065386-1144970 GCA_009831015.1 Picea engelmannii
AAGCTGCATTTGCTCATACTGCAACATTAGAATGATTTTCTAATCGTACTTCACCATTCGAATACTTTTGCCTTTTGAACATGCTTCCATTTTCTTGCATTGAATTTGGCAGGGACTACGCTGCTTCGCTGCCCTTGTTAAATATGGCATTTCCAAAAATTCCAGGTGACCATCCTAACATAATTACCCAAAATAAAAATATACATTTCACCTTACTAACCAAAATACATTTCACCTTATTAACCAAAAATTACATTTTACATTACTAAAGATGACATCCCATAGGATCACGAAGCTAGTGTTCCATAGGATCCGTTGGTGAACTAAATTTTAGGGGAGGGAATATGACATTTCCATAGAATCACGAAGCTAGTGTTTCATAGTATCAAGAGGCTGGTGAAGTGAATTTTAGGGGAGGGATTATCCATGAAGAGTCACTTGTTAATAAATCTAGGGAATGCTATAATTACCCAATTTTAGGGGAGGGATTATCTATGAAGAGTTACTTGTTAATAATACTTGTTAATAAATATAGGGAATAATATAATTACCCAAAATATGTTTTCTAAATTTCCAAAAATTTTATAATACATTTTATTTGAAATTTCCAAAAATTCCATATATAGGTGGTCACTCTAACATGATTACCCAAAATACTAAAATATATTTAACCTTACTTATCCAAAATACTAAAAATACATTTCACCTTACTAACCAAAACTATATTTTATCTTACTAAAGATGACATTTCTGAATTTTACCTTACTAAAGATGACATTTCTATAGGATCATGAAGCTGGTGAATTGAAATACCAAAACACATTTCAGCTTACTAAATAAAAATACATTTTGCCTTGCTAAAAATCCAAAAATACAATTTTCCTTGCTAAAGATGACAGGGAGACATTTCCTTAGGTATCACGAAGTGGATTTTAGGGAATTATTTATGAAGAACTAAAATTTAGGGGATTATCTATGAAGAACTAGTTAAGTACCCAAAATACATTTTACCTTATTAAAAATGACATTTCCAAAAATTCCATGTATAAATGGCCACCCTAACATAATTAGTGTAACACACACATGACGGGGCCTAAATAAAAAAAATTATTTTTCCTCAATTAGTCGAATCCTCCATCCATGGTCTCTAATCCTGGTCAATGGACCTTCAAAATTCCCGAGCTGAAGCAGCTCTTCGGTTCCCTACTGGAATCTCTAAGAAATCGATCCACAGGTCTTTGCGAGACTTCACCCGTGCAAACTAGCACCAGGTGCAAGCTTCCTCCACGTGACCACCGACTATGACCACACGCCTATCCGAAAGGCACTTTGCAACTTCAGACCTTATTTGTTTTGCTATGGGACAAACCTGATACTCCCGATTTCCGATTTCCTGATCGGAGAATCCTCTAGGTGCTAGCTCCTCCCACTAGGCTCCTTCGATTGAGACGTTGGACGATAACCTAGGGCCCAACTACCAAGCGCTTCGAGACTTCGTGTTTCATGTCTCCCAAGGGAAATTCACTTCTCCTCCCGTGGTCCTACTATCCAGATCAACTCGCAAGTTCAGGTCTCACGAGTTCTCACGATTCTTCCTTTGACTTTCTCGATTTGTGAGTCAAGGAAACGTTGATGTCCCGCCATGTGTCCTATCCCGATGGACGGCTAGGATTGTTGTGGCTCCCAGCTACTTGGGCATTCGCCTCTTGACTTCTCTGCAGGTTCTTCTCCAAAGTACATATTTCTTTGACATGTGTCCTCTGAATCCAACGGCTCAGAGTCACCTCACACCTCTCCCTTTGCAAAGTTTAGATTACTATTCCCAAGTTCTTCCGATGTCCGAGTTCTCAAACTCTCGGATCTACTTCCACCGGTCAGCCCTGACGATGGATGGTTCCGATGATTTCAAACCTTCGGGACTTGGAAAAGTCCATTCTCCTGTATACTTTCGAAGGGTTTAACCCTCATGCACCTTTCCTGGATCCAACGACTGTTGGCCCTCGCACTGAGCTCCAATGGTCCAAATCTAATCTCCTCTTGCGCACTCTTCTAATTTTCTGGACATGAATTTCAATGGCCCAGATATTTCACAGTGCTCGATCCAACGAACACTATCGCTCCTCCTCCCGAGCTTTTGCTTTCTTCCTTGATTTGGAAGATTTCAGATGTTCCGAAGGCCTCGACCTTCGATCTACCACTTGTGAGTCCTAATATATTGGTTTTGACTTCCGCTTTCACTCTGGAGCTTACGAACTTGAAACAAGTTCGCCTCTTGGACCTCATCTGTGCTTTTGAGAGCTGAGCTTGGTTCTTAGGGGATCTCGAGTTCCCACATACTCCTTGCATTAATCTGCTCATGTCAGATCGATGGTCCATGACCTTCCTTGATCCAATGGTCTAGATCACATCGCAACTTTGGGTTTTGAAAGTTTAGTCGCACCAACGTGTGATTCTCCCGATGTGCAGACTCCAATCTCGCCAATCCGATGGTCAAGGAGGGTCCCGATAGATCCTTGGATCTATGGTCTAGATTTCATTGCTACTTCTAGTTTCGAGGGTTTAGTCACACCATCCTGCAATTCTCCTGTCACACGAAATATGAACTCACAGATCTGATGGTCAAGGTGGGTCCTGATAGATCCTTAGATCTACGGTCCAGATCGCATCGCAACTTCGAGTTTTGGATTTTAGAGAATTTGTCCCCTTCACGATGATTACCAACATTCGTCGAACTTGTGAAGACTGAAGGAATTGAGGCGTTAACATCTGCGCTCCTTCTTCAAATCTAATGGTTGTGACAGACCTTAGATCCTCCCGAACGAATCTCGTTCGTTCATCTTCCAATCGAAAGGATATTCCCTTTCGATACCTGAATCTCGTTATCCTTCCTGAGCTTCGTCAGTTATGAAGGAACTAAGAGCGTTACACTCTTTCTACTAGACTTAACACTTAGAATAATTTATGTGTACCCCTTGCGCTCATTCATCAATTCTAGAACTTAAGTGGTTCTCAATTTTTGCTTGCCTCGCAGAGAGCTTGTGCATATTTTCACTATATCTCTTGAGCATAATAGACTTTGTCCTTCAAGGGACTCGGAATGACTAGGAGGGTCGACATGCATTCATGAAACAGTGTCCAAGGTCAACGGACATATAGTTCGTGACTCTAGCTTAAGCCACCACAGGACGCACGCATTTATGAGTACAAAACATGTCCTATCCATATTATTTCCTACTTGCCTAATTTCACATTCAGGCAGATACAAAAGAAGGAAATACAGTATAAATCATTAAGCAAACATAACCATCCCTGCAACATTCATAAGATATCCAACTTTAATTCAAAGTACCACTTAAATACACAAGATATGCAATTACTTATCTATTACAGGTGGTAGCCAACTAACTAACTGTGGGTGTTCATCCTTCCACCCTACCATAGGCTCAGAGGAATTCATTCTTAGCACTCTGGCCACCCCTGTGCCAAGCCATGATATCACCAGGGAACTCTCAGAGTTCTCAAGGATTCTTTCTCTGTTCAACTTCTGCTCGGGTTCTGTTCTCTGCAACTTTCAGAGATTTCTCTCTGCTACGGCGTCAGCAAGGTTTATCAGATGCTCACTCAACATCAAGCTCGTGGCCTTCTATTCATTATCCTCTAGGGAGCTCCACGCATCTCCCTTATGAGATTACACTCTCATCTGGTGTCCCCCCCCTCTCTGGTTGTTTGTGTGTATCTATCTTACCTTCCTTCTTTTGGAAGGTTCCCGACCCATCATGTTCCTTTGTCAGAAGGAAGCTCGGGTCTACAGATCTTTGTGGTACTTCGGGTTGACATTCTGCAGCTAGATCATGCTCCCATTCATGGAGGTGGTTGATAATTCAACCACTGGTCCTTTCTTCATTAACTAATTTCTCTCCTTGGGATCCAAAGGAGGTTTGTCATCCTCATAAAGGGAAATTTGGGGTTATTTGGTATAATGAACCCTCTCGTATAGTTTTCACATTCTTCCTCTAGTGATATCATGGCCAGTACTTTCAAGGCTTCACCCCCACAGTCAGTTATTGGCAACTCAAGAAATAATACATTTACATTGTCTACATGCCTTAGCATGGTAATTCCTATTTTATGATTAATTACAAACTGGGGGAAACTGGGATATTACAATTCCCTCCCCCTTAAAGGAACACCGTCCTCGGTGTTCTTTCTCAAAAAAACCTGTCATGCCTTTCTGATTCAGTTGTTTTAGAAATCTTGATCTTTCTCTCTCAGTCAAGTCTTGTTTCAGACCCTTAATATTTGTCACCTATTTTCAGTAATTCTTGGACAATCAAGCACGTTAATCATAGTCTTATGTGAAAACATTGCATAAAAAAAAATCCAAGAAAATTTTCATAATCTTAGTACAATAATTATCTTCGCAATTTGTGGATTTGTATCCACATGGTTGTTTTGTTATCCAGGCTCGTCGTTTTTCCTTGACATACCCATTGGTGCATTATCCCAATCAATAGTTTACAATAACTATCAAGGTTTCATCTTCCTTGTGGTCACTCACCCTCCAGGCCCAGGCTCAGGAATCCCCTTCTCTGCTATACAGTCCCTCAGGTGATCCATCTTGCCTTGCCAAGGTTTTCTCGCACAGGAAGAACTACCCACCATGTGCATGATCCAAATAGTTTACAAGAACTATTAATGTCTCCTCTTCCTTGCGTTCACTCACCCTCCAGGCCCAGGGTCAGGCATCCCCTTCACTGTTATACAGTCCCTCGAGTGATCATCTTTCCCTACCAAGGTTTTCTCACACAGAAAGAATTCCAAAGACTCTATCGAGTCTTACAGTCGAGGCGTCCCTCAGACTTGATCTACTGAGGAATCCCTCTAGCTTGTGTTATCTCAACACAATATATTATAGGCGATCATGGATTACCATAGGGTTCTCATGGCTCAGTAGCAGACATTTTTTTTTTCATCATCTGTCCATCCTGGACAGATCTTTTCTTTCGGCTCAGCGAAAGTTAGGGAAGAAGGTTAGTCTCCTTCTCCCAGCACAGTAATAGATAGGGATGAAGGTTACTCTCCTTCTCCAGACATCGTAATAGATAGGGATGAAGGTTACTTTCCTTCTCACCTGTATCACAAGTATATAGAAATTCATGAGACATCATTATAAATTTTAAATTCAAAATTTTCTTGTAAATCTTTCACCCACAGATTTTCCAAATTCCACATTTTGTTTTCATATTTGTTCCACACAGGAACCAGATTCATAATTATGGGACTTTCCTTCCCATAGCAGTTTGAATCAACAAGTAATTGGTCTTCCTTATGGGCTCACAACACTGCCATATCCAAGACCCCTTTGCTTCCTGCACTTTCAACTTCAATCAGCCAAACAAATTGTTAGTTTCCCATGCACATATATTTTGTTATATATTTATAATGTCATCACAAACAATTTCAGAGTTGTGCATACCAACAATCAAATTCACTTTCTCAAAAAGGAAAAATACCATTCCTTGCAGTTTGGCTCATAAATAAATTAGTCTTTTTTATGGGCTTACATCACTGCCATATCCATGACCCTTTGCTTCCTGCAATTCATTCTTTCCATAGCCAAACAAATTGTTAGTCTCTCATGCATCCATGTATATACATATTCAAAACCATGCATACTAACAGTTCATCGCATCTGTATAAACATGAAAAGGGAATCACATTCCTTTCATATGCCTCATTTCAACATACCAAACCTTTCAAAATGGAATTCTACATTTTAACAGATTTAAAAAATGTGACAGTATTCATGGCCATATTCATACCCAATGAACTCTTGCATTGATTTCAAGTTTGTCACACTTTATGACAGGTTCTTGGCCATGGTGTGTTGGAATTTAACCAACCTCTTCACCACATGGCTTGTTCATTTTCATTCACTCTTACAATAAGACCATGCTTTCTGCTATAGGCCGATCATGATCCCAAATTAGTACACATGAAACTCAAAAGTGTCAGATGAATTCCTTTAAGCATTCTTCCTTCATTAATAACCAGGGTGCCAACACTTATGGCCTCCCAATTTGTTTTCCTTCCACGCTTACATAATGTAAGTAAAACATTGGAAGGTCCTCCTTCCTTACTGAAAATTCCATTGTCTGCCCTCTTATGCAACATGCATTCCCTCAATGGATTCCATGCAACATGCTAATGATGAGCACCTTTATTCCCATAGAGCTAGTCCTCATGACCACAATCTAACATAAAGTGCTAAACTCTACCTTCCTTGACTGGCTCAGAGGACTCCATTTTTCTTTCCATACGATAAAGAGCTATGAATTCATCTCTATTCTTTTCAAGCGCTACCTTTTCAACTCCTATGTCTGGGTGCTATGACCCTGGCTAAACCCCTTGTCCACAAATCGACGATGAAGATCCATCTTTCCCCAGATCCAATGGTTGTAAGGGATTGCAGAACGTCAACTAGTCTGTGGTTTAGCTATCCTTCTGATATCAACAATAGATGCAGTTCATCAGATCTACGATCGGACCCCAAACTCAAAACAAAACTATATTGAGTTTAAATTATAGGCACAGACTCCATCGTTAACTTGTGTGCCTATTCAATCCCCTCAATGAATGTGGGTCATCGATCTTATCGAACGATTAGTGTTTGATCCGTTAACTCCAGTGGATATTGAAATCGACATGATGAATGAGATTGGTTTCCTTACGATGAGCGACTCACGTTCATATCCTCTGTCAGGTTCTCAATTAACCTGATTCGATTAGGGTTTTCTTTCATGATCTTCATGATCTCGATCTATAGTTGATCGAAGGGATTTCTACGATTTCTTAGTAAAGGTTTTTGACATTTTTTTTGTCAACAAAGATCATTTGGTTCAAATGTTATTGCATCATACAATTAGTCTTCACTGTCAGAGGTTCACACCTCCATCACTCGGGTTCTCCTTTCCGAATCATACCCTACTTGGGTATCCATGGTATACAACTTCCCTTTTAAAATTTCATGCATAACATTAGACAATAAAATATTTTAGAAAGGATTCTTACCCAATCTTTTCATACCTGTTCTTGGCTGCTAGCACCCTCTTTCTGATTTTTACCTCATCAGTAGTGCTTTTAGGGGGATTCTTACAGTCCTGTCAACAATCTTTCGACCGTAGCCTTCCCATGGTCATCCTCTACTTGAGGTTGCCCATCATTGGTAATCGTCTTCCTCAACATTTCCAATTCCTTTCTATACACAACATGCATCATTAGTTGTAATATCAATTAAAATTCATGTATCATAACATCCAAATTCATAACTTCTTCAAAATGTCCTAGTATATCTTTATGCACTTCATCACATTATCTTCAAGGGTCTCCATGAATGCAATATAGACACTTCTCAACTGTTTCTGCAGTAATACAATCATCATCACTATGATGTCAAAACATTTACTTTCATCAGTAAATTGATTTTCTCATTCCAGAGGAAACATAACACATAGCAAGAAAGGAGTTAGGGAATATCCCCTTCTTCCAATTATTTGTACATCTCCTGAGACTTTTCAGCCCAACTAAGTTATCTCTAAAGGCTTCACTACCTTTTCTTAACATGGCTTTAACCAATCCTATTCAATAAAACATACTCCTATATCCATTCATTAGTCTTCTATTCATTACATGATGCTTTCGAAATGTAATCCATGTCTTATATATAGACAAGCTTTGCAGCCCATTGCCCAACCTTCAACAATTATTAGGGTTGTGACTCTATTCTTCTGACAGAGTCCTTACACATTTTCTTCGCAGGGAACTCCCACCGCATGCAACTTCTTTATTACATGTCCACCACTACCTGTGATCGACTCAACCTTGAGTTAGCTTTAGTTGTTTACCAAATATTCCTTAAGAAATATAAAGGTGCGTCTTGGTCAGGTACCCAAATTATGTATCGATACATATTCTAGTTCGTTAACTTACTTCCATGATGTACTTAACCATATTCATAATCATCATCCTATGTGTAGATGCCATAGGTATAATTCATAGCCTACATACATCTCTACTTTAAAATCAGTCAACTCATGATTGTTTGCAATCTTTCTCATGTGACCTTCAAGGCATAATCAATTGCCTCTTATTATGACAACAAAGCATCCTTGCTCGTCCACTCTTTCTTCTATTTACTCTAATATTTATTGAGGGAATGGAACACATTCCCCTTAAGCTATCACTCAAAACATAACTTTCATGACTCTTCATAATGGATTCAACCATGCAACCATGGTATTCTTCTACTATTCATTCAATCTTGGAAATTGCTAAGCTTGCCTCACATTTCACTCATTCGGGCAACCATATTGGGCCTTTAGTATAATTATACTCTTACATCATACATGTGCATCACTCACACATTTGATATCATTTGTATCTAACCATTATTAATATCAGGCTTCATATCAAGAAGCTTCTCAATGCATTAGATCCATGCACTCAAGCATACACACACAACTAAGTATTCATCATACTAGCTTAGTTTCATCATTGGTGTTCTTTAGTTAGAGATTATAGTCACTTACATGACTAATATCACAATTATAACTCATACTGGTGTTTCCTTCTCTTTATAACAATGACCAACCAGGGTCACTCTCCCTTTTATACTATAGGAGCTGGAAAGAAAACTTTCTTGCCTCAACTTCTATAGGACTTTACTCATCTCACCTTTCTTCTGGTCATGAGGAGTTATATACTCTGAGTTTAATATAAAGCAATAATTATGCTGCCAAGGATCCTACCTGATTCTATCTGATTCCTTTAATCCCACAAAGGTATTAACCATTATACAATCATCCATCATCAGTGACTGAGGTTCCAACTGCCCATGCTTAGAGGTAGTGTCACGAACGTCAGGTCATCCGCCTATCGGGCTTCATCTACCCTTGACAGAACCCTGCCATCTTCAGTTATCCATGTTCAAGTCTTATTATCAACGTTAATTAGAATATCCCTACTCAGGTAAGAGTAGTTACCACTTGACAAGGGTTAAATAAATTCTTCTGCTGAAATTCAACAAGAATTCCCAAAATCACAGGTTCAATCTGCAATCCTTTTTCCTCAAGGAGTAAATGCAGATAACAGTACCTCTTTATGCGACTCTTGCATGAGCCTAGGCAGGGCGAGTGTTGTAACCATGCTCTGATACCAATTTATAACACACCCACGATGGGGCCTAAATAAAAAAAATTATTTTTCCTCAATTAGTCGAATCTTCCATCCATGGTCTCTAATCCTGGTCAATGGACCTTCAAAATTCCCGAGCTGAAGTAGCTCTTCGGTTCCCTACTGGAATCTCTAAGAAATAGATCCATGGGTCTTTGTGAGACTTTACCCATGTGAACTAGCATTAGGTGCAATCTTCCTCCACGTGATCACCAACTGTGACCACGCGCCTATCCAAAAGGCACTTCGCGACTTTGGACCTCGGGTATTTTGCTATGGGCCAAACCCGATACTCCCAATTTATGATTTCCCTATCGAAGAATCCTCTAGGAGATAACTACTTCCTCTAGGCTCCTTCGGTTGAGACATTGGGCGATAACCTGGGGCCCAACTACCAAGCTCTTTGAGACTTCATGTTTCGTGTTTCCCAAGGGCAGTTCACTTCTCCTCTCTGAAGTCCGATATGAGAACTCCCTCCAAGACCCAATCTATGATCCACTCTCTCCCTTCGATCAACAGCTACAATCAAATCACGATTTCACTTCTCGGGTATTTGGATGTGAGTCCACCCTGACTCTTTTGATCCCCGATCTTTCGATAGAGTTAGATCAACGGTCCATGGTCTTCCGTGGTCCTAGAGTCTAGATCAACTCGTGAGGTCAGATCTTGCGATTTCTCATGATTCTTCCTTTGACTTTCCTGATTTGCGAGTCAGCGAAACGGTGATCTCCTGCCACATGTCCTATCCCGATGGATGGCTAGGATTGTTGCAGCTCCCATCTCCTTGGGTATTAGCCTCTTCACTTCTCCACAGTTTCTTCCTCTGATGTACATGGATCTCTGAAATGTGTCCTATAAATCCAACATCTTAGAGTCACCTCACACCTCGCCCTTTGTGAAGTTTAGATTACTCTCCCCCAGTTATTCTGATGTTTGAGTTCTCAAACTCTCAGATTTGCTTCTACTGGTCAGCCCTGACGATGGATGGTTCTGATGATTTCGAAACTTCGGGACTTGGAAAGGTCCAATCTCCTATATACTTTTGAAGGGTTTAACCCTCATGCACCTTTTCTGGTAGGGATGATTTTAAGGATGGAAATTTATTTTAAAATGTAGAAACCTTGGAGAATATTTCTAATCCTTCATGTGCCAACTATAAAATGTTGGCGATATTTTTGCAAAAATATTCAAATTTCTAGGATTTTATATAGTTTGTATAAAATTTTGGCATTTTTTAAGGTAAAATAATTTTATCCTATAGAATTTGGGCGAATCATGTTAATAATAGCAAATATTTTTTTGGGAAAAACCTTGGAAAATTAGCCCATGAGCGAAATTTAGCCCCGAAAATCATCATTGTAAATTTCTGGATCCAATGACTATTGGTCCTCGCACTCAGATCCGATGGCCCATATCTGATCTCCTCCTACACGCTCTTCTAATTGTTTGGACATGAATTTCAATGGCCCATATCTTTCACAGTGCTCGATCCAATGACCACTATCGGTCCTCCTCCTGAGCTTTCACTTTCTTCCCTGACTTGGAAGATTTCAAATGTTCCTAAGGCCTCGACCTTTGATCTACCTCCTGTGAGCCCTAATATATGGGTCTCGACTTCCACTTTCCCTATGGAGCTTACGAACTTGAAACAAGTTCGCCTCTTGGACCTCATATGTGCTTCTGAGAAGTGCTTATCTCTTCTAAGCTTGGTTCTTAGGGGATCTCGAGTTCCCACATACTCCTTGCGTTAATCTTCTCACGTTAGATTGGAAACCCATGACCTTCCTTGATCCAATGGTCCAGATCACATCACAACTTTGGGTTTCAAAAGTTTAGTCGTGCCAACATGCAATTCTCCTAATGTGTGGACTCCGATCTCACAAATCTAATGGTCAAGGAGGGTCCCAATAGATCCTTGGATCTACGGTCCAGATTTCATCGCTACTTCAGGTTTCGGGGGTTTAGTCACACCAATGTGCGATTCTCTCGTTGAACGAACTCCGAACTCACAGATCCGATGGTCAAGGTGGGTCCCGATATATCCTTAGATCTACGGTCCATATCACATCGCGACTTTGGGTTTCAGATTTAAGAGAATTCGCCCCCTTCACGATGATTACCAACATTCGTCGAATTTGCGAAGACTGAAGGAATCGAGGCATTAACGTCTGTGCTCCTTCTTCAAATATAACAGTTGTGAGAGACCTTAGATCCTCCCGAACGGATCTCATTCGTTCATCTTCCAATCAAAAGGATATTCCCTTCCTATACTTGAATCTCGCTATCCTTCCTGAGATTCATCAATTATGAAGGACCTTAGAGCGTTATGCTCTTTCTATTGGACATAACACTTAGAATAATTTATGCATACCCCTTTCACTCATTCATCAAGTCTAGAACTTAAGTGGTTCTTGGTTTCTCCTTGCCTCACAGAGAGCTTGTGAATATTTTCACTACCTCTCATGAGCGTAATAGACTCCGTCCTTCAAGGGACTTAGAACACCTAGGAGGGTTGACATGCATTCATGAAACTATGTCCAAGGTCGACGGAAATACAGTTCGTGACTCTAGCTTAAGCTACCACAAGACACAAGCACTTACAAGTATAAAACATGTCCTATCCATATGATTTCTTACTTTCCTAATTTCACATTCAGGAAGATACAAAAGAAGTAAATATAGTATAAATCATTAAGCAAACATAACCATCCTTGCAACATTCATAGAATATCCAAATTTAACTCACAGTACCACTTAAATACACAAGATATGTGATTACTTATCTATTATAAGTGGTAGCCAACTAACTAACTGTGGGTGTTCATCCTTCCATCCTACCATAGGCTCAGAGGCATTCATTCTTAGCACTCTGCCCACCCCTATGCCAAGACATGATATCACTAGGGAACTCTTCAGTTCTCAAGGATTCTTTCTCTGTTAAGATTTTGCTCGGGTTCTGTTCTTTGCAAATTTCAGGGATTTCTCTTTGTTATGGCCTCGACGAGGCTTATTAGATGCTCATTCAACATCAAGCGCATGTCCTTCTATTCATTATCCCCTGGAGAGCTCCACACATCTCCCTTACGAGCTTGCTCTCTCGTCTGGTGTGTCCCCCTCTCTGGTTGTCTGTGTGTATCTATCTTACCTTCCTTCTTTTGGAAGGTTCCTGACCCATCATGTTCCTTCTGTCAGAAGGAAGCTCGGGTCTGCAGATCTCTGTGCTACTTCGGGCTAACATTATACAACTATACCATGCTCCCATTCATGGGGGTGGTTGATAATTCAACCACTGGTCCTTTCTTCATTAACGGATTTCTCTCCTTGGGATTCGAAGGAGGTTTGTCATCCTCATCAAGGGAAATTTCGGGTTATTTGGTATAATGAACCCTCTCGTATAGTTTTCACATTCTTCCTCTAGTGATATCATGGCTAGTACTTTTAAGTATTCACCCCCACAATCAGTTATTGGCAACTCAAGCAATAATACATTTACATTGTCCACATGCCTTAGCATGGTAATTGCTATTTTATGATTAATTACAAACTGGGGGAAATAGGGATATAACAATTAGGAAAAATACATTTTACCTTACTAACCAAAAATACATTTTACTTGACTAAAGATGACATTTACATAGGATTACAAAGCTGGTGAACTAAATTTCAGGGAATTATAAATAAAGAGCTACTTGTTGTTAATAAATCTAGGGAATTAAACTGCAGTTTTCTATTTTTTACAATTTTTTTGGCACTAAGATAAATTACAAATTTAGCCCATTGATCAACCTCTAAGTTCAAATCCCTTTTAGTATGCATAAAATTGATTCGATCAAATGATGAAACGTCTTGTTTAATTTTGGAGATAAGAGCGATTTGGTTGTCCCTTGGTGGCTCTTGTAAATTGACTAATTAATCCAAACTTGGAGATCATATTTTTAAACTTATTCCCCACAAGATTGGATTGCTCTATCATTTTGTTGATGACCAACATCAAGTCTTCTAGTCTTCCACAATCCGTAGTAACTCTAATTGTCCTAAGGTAGAGAAATTCCTTAGAATAGGGTCTTTCAAAGACTTCTACATGCTTCTTAAGGTGCGATCCTTCTTTTGTTGGTTGAGTAAATGCTCTCTCCAACGTACTTATTACAGATGGACAGACAGATTGAACCCACTGAAGTATTACGCTATCCCCTTCCCTATTGATTGGATGCTTTCTGGTCATAACAACGTTGCCTCCACCTCTTATCTATTCCCCAAATTCAACATCAAGTCTTCCAAGACTAGAAGGCAACTAATACCTTCTCCTTTAGGGATAGAAAGACTGCACCATGATCCTATGCCAAGTTGTTGATAGAGTTCCTAATATCCAAGTGTAATGAACTACCTTATTTCCTATGGGGTTATGTTGGTCCTTGACCAAGTTTTGGGAGATCCTTGGTCAAGTTTGATCTATTTTGGGACTTCGACAGCCTGTCGAAGGAAGAGCGCAAGACGAAGCGGAGATCGCAGGATCTTGGCCCCCTTTTGGGTCCTTTTTGGGTCCTTTTTAGGTTTTTGGGATTATGTAATGGGATTGGGATGTTGTCCCATGGGTTTACCCATGCTTAGGCATATTTTGTAATATATAAATAAATGTCTAGGCAATGTAAGGAAAAGCATCTATGTGATGTTAGGCCACTACTCAGATATAAATGTATGCTAAGTGCAAGTAGAGTCTGTAAGTGCATTATGCATGACTGTAAGAGACTTGCAGAGCTAAGTGCAAGTGGTTGTAATGGATGGTGGAAGGATTTGTTCTGTAACGCAAGGAAGAAGGATCTAGCGAGATGCACAGATATTCTATCCTATGCAGAGAAGGGTTCGGAGGCTTTGTGCATGTAACCTATTAAGAAGATAAGAAAGAAGAAGAGTTGGTGGACGTAGCCCTAGGGTGGGGGTGAAGCACGTAAATACTGTGTTACTCTGCGTTGTGTGATGTTCTGATGCGCTTATATGTTATTTTCTAAGTGCTTCGATATGATTGGATAAATCTGCTTATGCTTAGTGCTAATGATATGTGAGAATGTTAGATCTCATATGTATGAATATGTTTAGTGCTTGATCTGCTAGATCTAATCTTTTTACCTATGCTAAGTGCTTAGATACATTAGATCAATGTGAATCCTGCAAAGCTCTGTTTTATCAACGAAGTAGATATTGATTTCATATTGAGGAACTGACAGTTCTAAGTTCTGTATTAAGTATCATAATCACATATCTGTGTCCCAGCTAAGGTTGTAGACACCTGAGTCTCGCAACCACCCCTGCTTCTACCTCGGGTGAGACTTCATATGCTTCATAGATGTTTCCAAAAGGGCTGGTAGTTAGGGTTTTGTTGGTGCACTATTGTAACGTTGAACCCTGGTTCTGCGCCTGTGCCAACAAATGGTTCCGTTGTCGGGACCTAAAATTGTGATTGCTGGGAACTGAGGAAGAAGAAGCTTTGTGCAAAGATTTGTCGTGAAGTTGTGAAATCTCCGTGTGTAGATATGTCGATCTAGGGAACAGTAGTCTACTTGAGTTATAAAGCTCTGTGCTAAAAGAAAGAAGCTCGATCTGAAGAAAAGAGGTTGGATCTGAAGGAAAGAAGCAAGATCTGAAAGCTTTGTGCTCTAATAAAGGTAAAAGTGAGAATTTCTGGTTAAAAGAGGTAAGATCTGCAAGCTCTATGCTACGATAAAGGTAAGAATAGTGAAAAGTTTTAGATCTGAAATCATTGTGCTCTGTAGAAATAAGATAAGTGGAAATTTTTGTTTCTAAAGTATGTATCTAGGTATGTTTGATAGGTTATGTCCTAGCTTGAAAACTAGGTCCCTAATAAATGAAAGAATACTTTATATGAGTAGATCTGATAAGAATAGTGAAAGATATATTATACCTATGCATAGAAAGAATGTTTGGACTAACAAATGGATGCAAGATCCTAGAAAGAATTCATTGTAGGTTAGCTCCTATGATCCTAGTGCACAGTAAAGGAGAAGCTAGGGATCATTTAAAAGAAAGAGAGGATTAACCCTCTATTACAGCTGCATAAGACCAAGACATATTGCTAAGGAATGCCTTGGAAGAAGACCTAGCTGTCTTTGTTGCAAAGCTATGAACCATGAAGTGTTGGATTGCCCTAGAATGATTGCTAAGCTTGAAGGAATGAATCTGAACCAGGAAAACCCTAAGGCAGTTCCAAAAATAGTAGAATACCAGAAAGAATTAGAGAAAGTATTGTTACAGATGAAAGAAACATTGAATGACCACTGACATATCAACTTATCAGATATCTTCAAAGAAAAAAAATGCATTGAAGAAAGAATAGGAGACTTCGACATTGACTATGTTCTAGATGAAGAGACATAGGTGAATATCATGATAGAGAGAACTTGAGAAGCTATAGGGAGGCCTGCTATGATTACTTCATTAGGAGGAGTAGGATTATTCAGAGGAAAAATGGTAAACCTATGTGGAAGGCTCACTCAGATACCTACGAATGCCAATGGAACTTTGACAGAAGAAGATTTTGAGATTATTAAATTTATTGAAGACAACACCCCGTTTACCATGTTACTAGGAAAAACTTGGATTGATAGAGATAAAATTAGATGAAAGGAAGAAGAAGAAGTTTTGAAGCAGAAGAAACAAGAGTTACAAGATTTCATGACTAGAAGGATCACACACTTGATTGAAGAACAGGAGAACAGATCGAAGCTACTTCACACTAGAGATCTAGATGTCGAAGATGGAAAAATACTAGAGGATCCACAGAAGATTGAAGTACCTATCCTAGATAAAGAAGAGGTATTATCCCGGAGTCCTAGGAAAGAATCTTAATAGTGCGGAGTGACTATGTCAAATGAAGATAAGAATCAAAATGGAAAAAGACATATCGAGACTAAGCTCACTGGAAAGAAGGCTAGAAATATAAGTAAGAAGAGAGCTAAGATTGAAAAGTTACAGAAATTTCTAGCGGGAACTTTGCAGGAGGAAAATTTGCAAAATTGGAGCTTCGCCAGAATATCAGAACAATGATACATGGAACTTTTCCATGGTGAAGCAATATAGTCATTGGGGACATTATAACTGTTCGACTACCGCCACAAAGGGGTAGAAAGGAAATTAAGGCTTGACACTAGACCGTTGGACCGCACCATAACGGACCGAACAAAGTTAATGAAGGCTTCATACCCATTGCAAGAGACCTGTTGCTGAGTTACCTATTTATCCCGTCGCACCACGCACCGAGAAAAATTTTGCTAACCAAGAGTTTGAGCCTGTAGACTATGTGAATTGTATACAGTGATCATTGCGCTCTTGTTGTTTATTCTAGTGCAGTGTCTAAGTTAATTTGACCCTGATCTAATTAATCCTGATCACGTATGTCCGAGGAACTCAACACAGTTGAAGAATCAGTGACAAAAGTACACCTTGACCTGATGACTGAAAGATTCATGTCGGAGAAAGAATTATCCATAGGTGTACAAGCATCATCCATGAGATGACTGCCAACCTCCCCATCAAATGCTCGACCCAAACCATCTCGACAATCAGATGAGAAGCAAACTAAGCACAGGTATGATCTCGCAAATGCTAAGTTGAGTCCGAGCATAATACCCACCTATCTACCACCTTTGAGCGGCATAATAAATTGAGACAGTGTGCCCAAAGACTTTGGGTACGCCTTGGTCACTACGTACCTCTTGAAGGGGATATGCGCAGTTCACGTAGACCAAGAAAATATTACAGCGTTGAAGTTTAGTGACTTCAACCTTAGCGACAGGAAGGTCTACAACATGATCGCCCCACATAAGTACCTAACCAAAACAAAGGGAAAGAATTTGAAGATCGTCCCTCAGTCATAGACTATGAACCTCGCGCAGTCTACATTGTTCAACGTCATGAAGATTCCTCACTTGGGAAGACACCAAGAGGTGAATGCATGTGTCAAGCTGCTGCTGTCCTATTACCATGGCAGATACTTGTGGTTAAACCGTCATATCACAGTGGATCCAACATTGATCAATCAGATCACAGGGCTAAGTATGCAAGGCCCTGACCCAGAGGATTTATATCCCAAAAGAACCATGGATCACACTCTAGCTCAAAGGATCAAGGACACCTATGAAAATGTCGAGAAGGGAACATGGGGCTACATGGTAGCTTCTATCTAGAGTGACGCAATGTGCCTCTCCTATCAATTGATTATAAGAAAGTTAGTACGCAAGAACCGACCCACTCAAGTCATCGGTTTTGTAGTTGACCTCGCAAGGAAGTGCGCGGAGGGACTACAAATGAATTGGGCACAGTACCTGGTGAACCAATTCGAACTTGATTGTAGAAAATCCCAGGATCAAGGGTATGAATTTCATTTCAGCTAGCTATTGGTCCTGATCGCTTTCATTGCTTGGGAGATGCTTAAAGGTGAGACCTTTCTGGACATCAAGCCCTTTGAACCATTGGCTGTGAAGTTCAACACACTGTGGTATTCAAGCGACATGAATAAACAGTGGTAGTCTAATGTTATATATCATGCCTACTACAACTAGTTGAAGGTAGCCATATAGTCTGAGCCTCTCATAACTCTGAATACATTACACAAGTTCCGACCTTTGATGAAGTTCAACGCTGATAGGCATTTCATTTATATCATAGCGCACGTCGATGGACATAATAAACAACTGCAATCCTACTACAAGATGACAGAGGAGGACTTGGAGGAGATCACCAGGGAATGGTTGGCAGACCTCCTTATTCCAACAAACCCTATGGAGATATTCGATATAGACAGTCCAGAAAAAACGCATGATACACCTGGACCCAACAAGACAAAGAAGACCGAAGAATCCCAAGATGTAAGCAGTACCTCAGCAAAGATTTCTTTGATATCACCAGAGAGAGGGGGTGATGATGAAGAGATAAATGACATAGAGACCGAACAAAAGAAAGGCGAAGTAACACCACCTAGAGAAGAAACCGATCCACTGAAGAAGAGGAAGGTTTCTCCCCCAAAACCTTCTTCCCAGAAGAAATCGCGAGCCACTGTGATGAAGATGAAGACTTTGCTTACTATGGATGACTTTGATTTCATCGTAGCAGCCCTGAATGATGCTTTGCTGGAGATAGAAGAAAAAAAAGAAATTAAGCAAGAGGAGATGCACAATCGAATTGAGGTTAAGCCCTAAGGGGTGCATCAGGCACTACAGTCCAACCGCATAGTCTCCACTGTGCCTCTACCATTAGGAACACCAAAAATGGGAGATGAGCCAGCTTAACTCCACCGAATGGATGATACAGTCAAATCTCGCCTTCGTCAAGTGCAAGAGGAAATAGCACAAGCCACCTAGGCTTTGACACAAGTACAAGGAGTAATTGTCGAATAACGTAGTGCTATAGAAAGGGAAACTATTGCTCTCCAAGTGAAGTGGGATGAAGAAAAAGCACAACTACAACAAGGCAAGGAATAGTTGCTAGAAGATAAACTTGTGGTAAATGAAGCGGTCAACAGAGCACTTCGCTCTGTGATAGTCATAGAAATAAGGGAGGAGGACCAAGTCACGAAGCAAGTAGAATAGCTAACAAAAGTGATCCAGTAGTGCATAGAATATTTAGAGCTACACACTATGCCCAAGACCCCGCAGGACGTAAGGGACCAACAAGAAGAAACTTCCCGTAGCGCAGTTGACAGACTAAAATCTCTTTCCCTGGAATGAAAATTGTTGAGTAACCACAACACCCAAACATATGGGAACCTCACCGAGAATCCATAATTACAAGCACAGGAGTCGCAACTCAAGGAAGCAAAGTAGCACGCAGACACACTACAGGCACAACTGAAGGCTTGTCGATCGTAGAAACAATGAAGCAATCTCAAGAGCAGTGCACTGCCCAGCAATAGATCCATATGATTCAAAGAAAAGTTATGGAAGTCACTCAATGGATCCAACCAGTACAAGATAAGGTGTGCCAATTGTTCACATAGATCGAGAGTCGAGGAGCAGAGCTAGAACATGTTGTCACCACAACAAAACAATGCATATAAGGGCTAGTGAATGACACAGTAATCCAGGAGTTCACCGAACAAGAGGTCATAGCACGCCAGCAGGTCGAAGTAGCTTGAGCCAAGCTCGAGGAATTCAAGGCAGAAATAGTCAGACCAGAGTGAATCAGGATGAGTCATAGGTGAGTGTTTGGGGCCTGTTGGCCCTTGACCAAGTTTTGGGAGATCCTTTCTCAAGTTTGACCTATTTTGGGACTTCGATAGCCTGTTGAAGGAAGAGCGCAAGATGAAACGGAGATCGCAGGATCTTGGCCCCTTTTTGGTCCTTTTTGGGTTTTGGGGATTATGTAACGAGATTGGGATGTTGACCCATGGGTTTACCCATGCTTAGGCCTATTTTGTAATATATAAATAGATGTCTAGGCAATGTAAGGAAGAGCATATATGTGATGTTAGGCCACTAGTTAGATGTAAATGTATGTTAAGTTGAGGTAGAGTCTGTAAGTGCTTTGTGCATGACTGTTACATGTCATTTTGGTCACTCTGATGATATATTCACAATGGTGTATTCAAGCTCCCAACAAGAACTTTTTCCTGAGAAAAGTGGCACTTGTCTCCTTCCAAATAACATATTTTTAAAGTGAGTTCGCAGGCTGCCTATGGCCTAGGGTGTGAGAATCCATCATTCTCACAGGCCACCTACACTTAGGGTACGAACTTCTTGCAGTTTGCTCCATACACAGGGTGCAAACCTGTTTTTAAGCTTGGAAAGGAGAAGAGGTCTCGAGGGTTCTAGAAGGGAATCTTCTAGCAAATGAGTTGGCATTCATATGGTTGTCATTTTATTGACTTCTCAGATTTGATGAGATCATCCTCATCCATGTAACCATCTCACCTTCTCCTATATATTGAAAGGTTTCTCATGGAAAAGGTTAAGCAAGATTGAATGAAGAATTGGTGAAAGAATTGTGTGAAGAACCCTGCTTTGACAAAAGCTTGAAGGCTCTATTTGGTCTATCAAGAGGAATTCGATCTTCTTCATGCAAGTATGGAGCAAGTGTGTGTATTGGAACCAAGGGTCATTGAAAGGAATCTTGCGACATCAAGGCGATCAGGTTGTATCTTATTCTTTCAATTAATATGATACAAAGACATGTCCCTTTCCCATAAAGTCACTCTTACTTTATTTTGTAATTCCTTGATCATATGCATAAGTCGATGTTGAATACATTTTGCTATCTTCACTTTGGTTGGTTTGTGTTGTCTTGGACTCGACCTCACAAGATCACCAGAATGAAGTGGGAGCAACAGAGACCTAAGGAAGCGATATAAAGGCATGTCACTTATTCCTCCCTATTAGCAGATTCAATGATTACAACTTAGGGAAAGAGTCGTGTCATGTCCTTTTTTGTTCTAGATCTAGGTGGATCTAGGGAGATTTGTTAGTGTCTGCACCTACTGATTAGTCCGATAAAAAAATTGGCGACTCAACTGGGGATGCAACCCATTTTTTTAGTGGTTTTTGGTACTTTTCCTTGGCCGTTTTCTCTTGCCTTACCTTTTTTCATTTCTATCAATCTCTGAGTCTTGAGGAGACCCTGACAGACTCTCTGGGTCCAGAAGTTCCTTCAAAATTTTTGTCTTTTTTCCAAATTTTGCATAGTTTCAGGCATTCTCTCACTGAATCCTTCTGTAGCCTGAGAGAACCCCTAGAGTTTGCACCCTGTTTTTCAGTCCAGTGCAAACCTCTCGCACTCTGCTTATGACCAGCATGCGAGAATGCTTCATTCTTGCACTGTACACCACTGCCTACCTGCGAACCCATTTGAAAAAAATTGGGATTAAGGTTTCTTGTATGCTCGGATGCCTAGATTTGTATGTTTGTCTGAAGATAACTTCTTGGGAGACTAATTGATTGTTTCTTGACTTCGGATTTTGTGAATGATTAGTCTTTGGAAATTGAAAGCGCTTCTTGTTCATTTTTTCTCAACTGTTATCTCTTGACCTTTTCTTAACAAGGATATAATATCTGATCCTGAAATCCAAGTGCTTTCTTGGTTGGGATTTGGTGATCAGTTTAAAAGTTGGGTTTAATTATCTTTCTCAATTGCTCATTACTCGAAAAATTGTTACTCTCATGCATTTGAAAAGACTAGTCTTGTCTACTTGTTATTTTTGTCTTCATTGAAAGATTGGTTTGGGTTCTTTGTATATTGCTTTTCATTAGTTGTTGGCTTTTCTTAGTTCCACCACTGTCATGTGGTTTCTTTTGAAAATTAAAAAACATTTGTCTTTTTAAAGCAATTTTTTATTTTTGAAAATATTGGCACTCAATTTTTGAAATAGAACAAATAGAGAATTGGCATTGTTCGTTATTTGTTGATATTCCATTTTAAAGAAGATTGTATATCATAGTTCAAGATTGTTCCAGAAAAATCCTTTTTCCCTCCTGTAAATAGGATTCATCAAAAAAAAATTGATATCTTTCATTCCTATCTATGCATTGTTGGGTCAGAGTCTCACACAACATCGGTTTCATTTCCATCTCCTTTGAGTAACAACTGCCTTTAATAATATTGCACAATTTTTAAAATTTAACTAGTAACTCTTTTCTAGGACTCTATTACACCAACATTAGCTAGGCTAGAGCTTTGGGATACGTAGAGAGATACACTCTCCAAAGCACAAAATACACAATAGCATCCTGTGGTAAGGAGTGTCAAAATTCCATTTGCAACATTTTTTCCTGGGAAGCTCTTCTCACACAAGGGTCAAACCCGAGGTCGCATTGATATTGACAGAGTTACTCACCCTGCTTTGTTTTTATCAGTGTAGAGATTTCACGTATTACCATGGTCACTTGGAGGTATACCCACAATCATGAGTAGAAGCCTCTCAAGTTGATTTTGGGCTAGATACCCTGCCCTTCTGTATGGATCGGACTGTTGACTGTCCCCCCAGGCTTTATTGTTGTTGGTGGTAACCTTAGTGGCCTATCTTCTTAGGATCTTACACAAGGTGACTGTGAAGGGGCAAGTCTTCATGGTACCTAGAATCGACATTGGCCAAAATCACTTGGTATCCTTGGAGGGTATACCCACGATTATGTGTGGGAGCTTGCACCAGGGTGTAAGTCCGTTAAACAGGTCATCAACGTAATTTTTCCACACTATCCCAACCCCTTCCTTTCTCTTCTTTGTGACATTGGATTTCATCACCAACTAGTGTCTTCGGAATTAGAAGGTCGTGTTTTCTTGGTTTTTCTTCCTAGATTGTTTTACTAGCGCATGTTGTTTGTTTACCCAAGTTGACCATAGGATTTTCTTTGTAAGTTTTTAACTCATTCACAATTGACCCTCCACGTTGTTCACGTAGAATGCAAGGCTTACCCCCATAAAATCTAGAAGGTTCTCAACCCTTTCCTACCAACTCACCGTATGACTCTCTTCAACAGAGTGAAGTCCAAGACATCACCACTCCATAAGTAGAAATAACTGACTCTCTAGAATGGTTCTGAATTACCAATTCTCGAGAGGACTTTTAACTTCATCCCAACTCTGAGAGACATATTATGCGAGTGAATTCTTCCGGAGACTTGGTTGTTTTGTCTTCTGGATCACCGACTGGACCTTTTCTAGGACCTGAGGGTCAAGATCCTTTTTGGACTGCTAGCGTTTTTAGACGGGATCTCTTTCGCTCAGGAGCAGGTGTTGATATTACCGTCTCACCTACGCTACCCGAAACATCTGATCCAGATGCAATACCTTTTACTACTGCTTATTGTTTTCTTGGTAAAGAAGCTCCACGAGTTGACCACATCTTGACTCTCCCTTTACAAATGGTCCATTACACAGATACTACGAGTCTTCACACCGGGATTACTGTGGCAAGCCAAGCCCCCATTGGCACATCGCTTTTGCCTAGAGTCACCCTGATGCTTCCACTTGGATACCGTGCAATGAATGCCTCTATTCTCGTTCCTACGCAAATCACATCCAGAACTCCTGGTGGTCCCACTTCTTCTAGGCACTCTTCTCCCGGTTTCATTCTGACACTTCCTCCACCCCCTTTCAGAGGACCTTTTCCATCCTCTATTAGAGGCGTTGATCCTAGTGGCACCATTTCGTCGTTCACACCAAATTACCAGACTCCTATGGGTGGACAATTTCACTAAGGAGGCCCAACTCAACTCCCCCTTGCAGGGCAAAACCCGATTGGAACACAACCCTCGATTAGAGGATAACCCCTACCAACCCCACCCTATGGAAAAAACATACCTCCATCCTTGGCCCAATATTGGAACCATTTGATACAAGATAATCCTCAATCGACTGGGGGGAAACAACCTCAAGCTACATCCATTACACCCCCTAGTATAGGCCAACCATATCCAGGTACGTCTAATCCTATTTGGGGATCGAATGCTCAACCCCACGCCCCCATTCAAGGGTACAACCCTATGAGTTACTTACCACCACAACAACCACCGAATCTGCTCGGATCCTCGCATTATATGCAAACTGCTTATGATCCCATTGGTTTTCCGATGGGACTCCCTCCCCAAAGTCACCAGTACCTGCATGTGAATAGACAATTACCCTTCTTAGCCACCCTGGACCTCCCGAATCTGTCGAGAATTTTAAATGATCTGATCCATCACTCTCCCCAATGACCTGCTGTACTAGCCAAACTACCATTTGACATCCCTAAATTTGATGGCAAAGCGGGAGAGGACCTGAACAATCATGTCATGAATTTTCACCTTTGGTGCTCATCCAACTCCTTAATGGATGAATCTATTCATTTACGCCTTTTTCAAAGAACTCTCATGGGTTCTGCCGCAAAGTGGTATATAGAATTACCATGAGGTTTCTTCATCGCTTCAACACCCTCACTATGTCTTTCCTTACCCACTACCAGTTACCGATCCACTATGAAAAAGGGACCGAGATTTTGAGTTCTTTCAAACAAACCAAAGCCACTCATATCTCTGATCACGTTTATGAATGGTGACGGAGACGACGTCTCATCAAACTCGAACTTTCTGATCAGTTGCTGGCAGAATGGTTCACGAAATCATTTGTGAATGACATCGCTCATGACATCGCCATGGGTGGAGTTGTCACAGAAGAACATCCCATTAGTTGTGCTCAATACCTTGACCTCGTTTACTCACAAATGGGTACTCTTTACGACTTACTCCCTGATGCGCCTCATCCTTCTACTTCTGCCACTTCAACTACTCCTGCTACTTCTCATGCAACTAACGGTGTGATTGGCACTTTCCATGCCCAACCACATTCCCCCCAAACCTCTAGCAAAAATCCCAAACCCATTTCTTCTAATGTTCAAAATGCTTCGTCTCCTACCCCTCCCACTGGCAAGACTTCTGAGGTAAATACTGTTCAATCTACCCCCACCGGTAAAAACAAATCCAGAAAGAGAAAGGGTAAGAATAAGGAGGACAAAAATAATTCGCAAGCAAAGAGAACCAAAACACCACCTGTTGATGATAGAGATAAACATAAACCCCGATACCTTTGTCTTATCTGTGGTGATGATCACTACACTAAGGATTGTCCACGATGAGCCAAGGTTACTAAGTTCCTTCAAGGGACCACGAAACCACCCACTCTGGCCATATTGTCACAACCCTTCCCTTCTCAACAATAGGCCCAATTGGTCATTCACGACCAACCCTACCCGTCCAGTACATCCTATGTCTTAATGTATACAGGTGATTCAAAGCAAAACGACATCACACTTACCACTCGAGCCAAAGATTATTCCTCCTCTAAAGAGAAGGTTGATGCTATACCTCCTTCATTGGTCCAACCATCTCCTACGACTCCACCTACCAATGGTCCTATTCATCTCGAATGACCAAGCCTTGACATAGTCCTTCGCCCTCCTCCAAAGGGTGTCATTCAGAAATCGGCTTTTAATCCTCATGCCTGTGCTGCCCAGAACTACAGTATTGTTGAAGATCTGGCCCAAGCACCATCCGTGATGTCAGCCCTCAAAGTCCTTCAAAGTTGTCCTATACAATGGAAGGCACTGTTGAAAGCTATTGGTGGAATCGATCCTACTGATATGAATTTAATAATTTTTTACTTGGAAGATAACATTCCAAGGTTACCCCCTCAAATCCCATTCCAAATACAAGTTATGGTCTCCGACAAAAACATTTGTGGAACTGTTATCAATGAGGGTGCCTTGACATGTGTCATGTCTATTACTTGCTAGAAAGCCATCGACTCTCCCCCTTTGACTGAATCCCATAACACACTCAAAGCCTTTAATGGATCTGGTTTTAATACTTACAGTGTCCTCCCTTCATTGCCAATTACGTTAGTAGGAAAAACGGTCCAAGTCGAAGTGGAAGTCTTTGATGCTCCTCTCGATTACAACCTTCTACTTGGACGTAGCTGGATTGATTCCATGCATGTAGTTGTGTCAACTCTTTTTCGTGTCATCCGTTTCCCTCATCAAGGAAAGGTCATTACCATCGACCAATTAGCCTTCTTTAATTCGGATACATGTACTGGAAACGTACCATTCATTGCCAAAACCCCTCCCGGATACGAGAATGTCGGTGTGGGTCTTCTCAAAGACTCTTCGTTAATGGGTACCTTCCCCATCCCACCTCCCAATTTTCCACATCCGTCTATCACTTCAATCAACATGATCTCTACCTCTATTCATGGAACCTCTGTGTCTCACGACCCATGGATTGTACCCAACTCCAACGATCATATTTGTTACGGCGACAAAATGCCTTTGAGTCCGGTCAAATCCTCCTATCAGGCCATTCAATCGGCAACTCCATCTACCCCCTCTCTTGGTGATTTATCTCCAGATCATTTCCGCATCATTTTTCCCATGGACAAGATGATTATGTTTGTTATGGAAGACACCCCCTGGGACGATGGACATCATCGTTCCATCCTCTTCCTGGAACAACACACCATCGTGAGCTACCAATGGATCTCGACCCCATCGACCATTGTCATCATTTCCACCATTCCCGAGTCCACACATGATGTGTTTTCCGAAGGGAAATTAAGCAATATCTCACCCACCATTCCCCTCGACATATCCATAAAACTTGGAATTGTCGAAAATGTGCATATCGGAGCCTCGTGTTCCCCTGACGAAACCATCACTTACAAGTCACTTTTCAAATAATTTTGTGATGTCTTTGCCTGGAGCTATGAAGAAATGTTGGGTATTGACCCCAACATTATGATACATGGGATTAAGACATACCCAGATGCTAAACCCATCCAGCAATGCCTTCATCTGATTCACCCACGTAAAACGGCCGCTATCAAGCTTGAAGTCGAGAAACTTCTCAAAGCCGACTTTATTTACCCGGTGGCTCTCACTGACTGGGTTTCCAATCTTGTCCCGATTGACAAGAAAAAAGGCACAATCCGCGTGTGCATTGATTATAGGGATATTAGAAAAGCTTGTCCTAAAGACAACTTTCCTACCCCCTTCGTCGACCAGATTGTCGACGATTGTGTCAGTAGTGAAATATTCTCTCTAATGGATGGTTTCTATGGATATAATCAAATCAATATTTTTCCTGAGGACCAACACAAAACTACTTTTATTTGTCCTTGGGGCACTTTTGCCTATCAAAAACTTCCTTTTGGTCTAAAAAACGATGGCGCAACTTTTCAGTGTTCTATGTCTTATTCTTTCCATGATATCAAGCACATCGTGCAACCATATCTCGGTGACTTACTCGCTCATTCCATGCATCGTGTCAATCATCCAATACACCTCAGATCCATTTTCCTCGGATGTTGGTTTTACATTTACGCTTAAATCCTCACAAATGTGTTTTCTGCATAGAATCCGACCGACTTCTAGGACTTATTGTTTCACATCAAGGGATCAGGGTAGATCCTTTAAAGGTTGAGGCGATTCTCAATCTCCCTCCTCCTTCTTCGCTTCGCTGGTTACAAATTTTGCAAGGGAAAGGAAAATTTCTTCGTCCTTTCATCCCGAACTATGCTGAGCTAACTCTTGGATTTACGCGACTACTCAAAAAGGGGTCTGATTTCGTATGGGATACCATCGCCATCAAAGCCTTCGAATCTTTGAAACTATCCCTGGCACATACTCTGCTCCTCTTCCCATCAGATTACAGCCGTGATTATTTCCTCTACCTCACACCCTCGGATTACATCATCGCTATGGTTCTCGTCCAGGAGGATGATTCTCATGATGAACATGTCATCTATTACTTGAGTCAAAGTCTAATGCCTACCGAAACTAAGTATTTACATGTTGAAAAACTGTCCTTGGTAGCCATCCAAGTAGTTCAACGTTTCCGGCACTATATCCTCTCTCGCAAGACTACGATAATTTCTACCTGCAACCCTATGCAGCACATTCTCACCCATCAACTACTAGGGGGAAATACTCCAAGTGGATCGTGATACTCCAGGAGTTTGACTTAGAATTCGAACGTGCTAAGTCCAAGAAATCCTTATTTTTTGCTGAGATGATATGCGACTTTCCCTACTCTGAGACGGAAAATGTAGCAGCTGATTCATTACCTGATGAATCCCTTTTCCTAATTAGTTCCAATGATATTTGGCACGGAGATATCATCATATATCTCCAAACTCAAACTTTTTGGCCCAATTTTTCCAGTACTGACCATCGTCAAATACACTACCAAGCCCGTCATTATATTATCCTCGGTGATACTCTTTATCGTCGTGGGATCAACTCAGTTTTTTGATGTTGCCTCATGTTCGACGAACCCGAGAAAGCCTTAAATGACTACCATTCTGGAGCCTGTGGTGGTCATATGTCCGGGTATGCTACTGCCCAAAAGATATTACAAGCAGGGTATTTTTGTCCTTCTTTATTTAACGATTGTATAATTTCCATCCAAAAATGTCGCGCTTGCTAGACCTACAACCATAAAATATAGTCACATCCTGCTCCTCTTCATCCTGTGGTCTCCGTTGGTCCTTTTGCGAAATGGGGTATCGATTTCATGACATGTCACCCCCACTTGGCCAGGGGGCATGGATACATTATTGTAGCCATAGATTATTTTACGAAATGGGCTGAGGCGATGCTGACATTTGACAATACCGGAAAGACCGCAACATCATTCATATTCAATCACATCATAACTCGTTTTGGTGTTCCTCAGGCTATCGTCATTGATCATGGTAGTCACTTTAGAAACTTCATGATGTCCGAACTCACTGAAAAGTTGGGTCTTCACCATGAAAACTCAACACCCTATTACCCACAAGCCAACGGCCAAGTCGAAGCAATTAACAAAGTCCTCATTACCATGATTCGATGAATGATAGGGATTCACAAAACAAGTTGGCACATGATGTTGTTTTCAACATTGTGGGCTTACCGGACATCCGTTAAGTCTGCTACCGGGTTTACACCATTCCAGTTAGTCTATGGTCTAGAATCCATCCTCCCGATTGAATGTGAGATACCCTCCCTAAAACTAGCCGTCAAACTCCTCCCAAACACTTCCACCGAAGAATAACGCCTATTGTATCTCATACGATTAGATGAAACTCATCGTGACACTGCCCTAGTTATAGAAACCCAGAAGAAACGCGTCAAAGCCCAATACGACAAACATGTCAAGCCTGTGTTTTCTTCGAAGGTGATCTAGTTCCCCTTTACGAACAAGATCAGGACATGCTAGGGGTTGGAAAATTTGAAGCTATGTGGCGAGGTCCTTATATCGTTAAACGAGTTTTGGAGAAAGGAGCTTACAATTTAGTAGATTACGACGGTATCCCTTTGAGTGAACCCATAAATGGTTTGTAATTAAAGAAGTACTATGCCTAAGATCACACATACATGAGTACTTGTATTTTATTGTATCATACTTCTTGTGTGTTAATGTAGTATGCTTTTTTGTTATCTGGTCTCTACCCTTATGTTACATTGTGTTTGGTTTCTAGATGTCAGAGTCTTAGCTACCCCACATTGGCTTCGCTGATGGCGCTAGTCGTAGTACTCAGAACCTTGCTTCTGCTACTTGGGCAATTTGCACCCCTACAAACAAACTTATCACTCTACGAGGTATGTATCTCAGCCATGTGACCAACAATATTGCAGAGTATAGCGACATTATCGAATTGTTGATTGATTCTATTTCGCTTGGTATTCGTCACTTGGTTGTACGACTCGATTCACAGCTAGTAGTACTACAGTTAAGTAATGTCTATGCTATTCGAAGTCCTACTTTATTAAGGGTATATTTACGAATTCGCCTATCGGAATGTTATTTTGATTATATTGAGTATTAGCATATTCCTAGATGTCTAAATACATTAAATGATGCATTAGCTAACTATGTATTAGATAGACATTTGGGCCATTTATAAACCAATCACATCACATGTATTACACAACGCAAGATAAGCCTGTAAAATCCAAATATATGTATATAATGATCAAAAGTGTTTTACAAAAAATTTCTGTCCAAGGACCAAAATTTTAAAATTTGAATCTCATAGCTTCTACAAAGTAGCATCATGGGTGACGCTCATGATAACACACGACTGTCTGGGCCACCCTACAAAGTAGTCAGCCAATAGACTCTGACACACCCATAGTTTGGCATTGATAATGTCGAGGGATCTCCTCGATAGCCATATCTGGAATGTCAGCAGCCAACCCCTCCAAGTTTTGCTCCACTGCTTCATAGTCTTTGGGATCCCATCGTGCTACTGGAGACACCTCTCCTCACTGCTGAATAGGAGAAGTCCTTGGTGGTCGATATGGCCCCACATTTGTGCCATCAAAAGGAGATTTTTTTATTAGTCCTTAGAAAAACATAAAAAACATTTTATATGATAAAAATTACAAAAACATTTAAAAGAACAAAATGTGTACTTCTTACCTAGGTCACCCCACTGAGCATCCTCAGGTAGGGATAAATCTGGATCCCCTCGGAAGTCCAATACAGTGTAGGCATAGTCATCAACCCTCAGCATCTGTGGCTGTAACCAGTCAAAGAACGAATCATTGTATTTAATGATAGGCCCAACTACATGTCGGGCCATGAGGTTGCACCACTTTAGCATCCTCGGATTTTGTGGGGCCGGTAAACCCCACTCAACCTATAATCTCAGGAATGGGACCCTCTCAAGAAAGAAGGACACCAAAAGTGATCTGTACCCAAACTGCTTCAGGTTACCTTTCCTGCATTTTGTCAATTGCCTCTTCATACTGCGGAGAACTGCATCTGACCAGTTGAAGACTTCTAGCTCTGTGCACTCGATGGCATACTGGAAGTATCTCTGGAGATCATGTGTGGAGTTGTGCTCCTAGCCATGCATGCTATGGTGAACAAGATGGTTCGCAAGGTCAAATATTGGATGCCCCAGATAGCCACCTTTCCTTTGCTTCTTTCTACCTCTAGAACACAATACTGGCGACAATACTCACTCATAGGGTGTCTGCCACCCTGACTACCGGTCAAGCTAGCATGGTACCCACACCATGATAACCCTATCAGAAAGTAGATATCCTCGATACTTATGGTCAAGGTGTGGACTCCCACGTGAAACAACTACTGGTCCACGTCCCAGATATGAACCAAGTACTCTAACAACCTGATTTGGGCTCTCATGCCCGGAATCCAGAAGAATTTTAAAATCCCATAGTCTCAGAGGGTAGCAATAGTACTCGGGCCATTCCCGACAATAGCATCATCTTCATAATTCTCTCTTTCTCATCACTTTAGCATTATGATGGTCAAATGCCTACATAAGAACCATAAGAGAAGGGTCAACAACTCTTTTCAAACCTTGGCATATTTTTCATTGAGCAAAAATCATTTTGAATTTTCATTTTGCGACCCTTGCAAGTGCCCCTTTAGCACAGTGTGATATTCTTGTAGGTTCCTTTGAGGCCACTTGTGAGAATCATGCATTCTCGCAGGTTGCATATGACTAGCCTGCGAGAACGCTCGGGTGCAAGTTTTGGCCCTAAAACAAACCCAAAACCTTGAAATTTGCCAATGAAAATGAAAACTAAACTATGGAAAAGATAGGAGATCAAGAGCCTACCTCGTTGATGGTTTGCCAAATGGTCTCCTGTGCCTCCCGTGATCGGGCGATGAAATTTGAGGTAAAAAGAGTTATTTTGAGCAAAGTTCTTGACAAAATCACAATGACTATGGTAGAAGCCCTTTTACCCACATATATTTACTTTTTACCATTTTTTGTTGATTTTTATATTATTTTATTCATCAAACCTAATTCCTAATAGCCCTATGAGTGTGACCTTTTGTAGATATAACGAATTTGAATTCCACACGAAAGAGTATGGATGTTTTTCTTTTTTCGTCGCATGTACAACTGCTTTTTATAGTTTTTAGAAAAACTTTGAGCTCAGTCTTCATTTGTTCTCGTAGTTGAAAATACATGAGAACTTAACCGAGTATACTTTTCTCATCTTTTTGTACTCGTCATGGTAACACGAAAACTACGCACACAAAGGAGTATCCTTTAAGCTCTTTTCATACTCCATAAAAACAAGAAGATTGCCGAGTGACCTTGTTCTGTTCACGCTCATAAAAGTATCTGAACAAAATGTTCAATGGGCGATAGTTTATCACTTTTTCGGTCCCGTCGAACTATTTTATGAAAAAGGAACTGAGAGAGTTCTCTTTTAAGTGTTTTTCCAGACTCTATAATCATGAAAAACCTTCGAGTTTTCTATCTTTGGACTCATTAAACAAACATCAAAAGACCTGTAATGGGACTGAGCCACTCCTTCCTAGGGTTCGTTAAACATACTCTGAGGGACTCATCCGAAGGATGAGTTTACATCAATAAGCATATGTTATCCTCCTCAAGCTTGCATAAAAATAAAGAAGTACTCGCCAGAAATGGTGGGGGAAAATTTGGGAAAGGGATATGTTTTCGTATTCATATTATTGGCAGTAAGTGTTTCTTTTGAACATGACACCCCCTATTCATTATTTGACACCGGTTTGGGAAATCCATTTGTCTCTCATTTGACTTGCTGCAAGGTCATATCCTAGGTCATCTCTGAGTCATTGCTTCCAAGTCCTTGGTCATGTCATTCATATGTTTAAGAGAAGTTCATCCAAACCCTCTATTGAGTCATCCATCTGCAGTTGTCCATTCTCACCGTGTCGACCTTCTCTGTGTCCAATTCAACCTATATCATACTTTTCTTCACCTTCAAAATATGTTACTCATTTCATGTCATTGATGGGGGATACATCAAGGCCCTCCTGTGATGAGTTTTATTCTGTCGACTTCAACTCATTATCCGGAAACAAGACTTATAAATTATTTGGTACCTTGGAACTTGCATGCCTCAATGGCAGGTTTCCTCGCTTTCGACAGTGGGTTTTCATCATTGACCCTTGATCGGGAGATTCCGTTGAATGTTCGACCTCAACTCATTTATTCACATTCGGTGGATTGTACTAGTGTACCTTGGGAGTCATTGACATTAATGGTGATTTCCCTCGCGCTTGTTAACAGTTTCATCATTGACCGGTAATCAAGTGGTTTCTACCATGTTCGACTTCAGCACATGTAATCACATGGTTAGATTCATACTTTTAGGTGATGGGATTGAAGACCCTAGGTCTCATATTTTTTATCCAGGCTGCGATGGAATATGTATAATTTGCATACACATAGATCCACTTTGTATGTCACGTGGCTATGTCATCCTAATTTGAGTCTTCTCGCATAGATCCATAGTGTATTCCTGGTGTCTATCTAGTATTTTTGAGGGAATGGATCCACGATGTATGATTGGTGGCCATGAACTATGTTCATGATGTCATCCATCTGTGATCTGAGTCTGAGAATGCCTACCTCAGAACTGGTATTATATTCTGCAGATGCTTGATTGTTTGCAGGCTTCTGATTAAGTGCACTCCTGGTTTCTGACACACACACGCAGTTTACAGAGTATTTTGGCTGTCACAGATTCT
Source organism: Picea engelmannii (assembly GCA_009831015.1). NCBI lineage: Eukaryota > Viridiplantae > Streptophyta > Pinopsida > Pinales > Pinaceae > Picea > Picea engelmannii. The sequence goes on from ML776695.1 coordinate 1,098,641, forward strand.
GGCCTCATACTTTGGGGGGCATTCTGTTACAAATGATTTTGGTCACTCTGATGATATCTTAACAATGGTGTATTCAAGCTCCCAACAAGAACTTTTTCTAGAGAAAAGTGGCATTTTTCTCCTTCCAAAAGAATATTTTTAAAGTGAGTTCGTAGGCTGCCTATGGCCTAGGGTGCTAGAATCCCTCATTCTCGTAGGCCACCTACACTTAGGGTGCGAAATTCTCGCATTTTTCTCCATACACAGGGTGTGAACCTGTTTTTAAGCTTGGAAAGGAGAAGAGGTCTCGAGGGTTCTAGAAGGGAATCTTATAGAAAATGAGTTGGCATTCGTATGGTTGTCATTTTACTGACTTCTTAGATTTGATGGGATCATCCTCATCCATGTAACCATCTCACCTTCTCCTATATATTGAAAGGTTTCTCATGGAAAAGGTTAAGCAAGATTGAATGAAGAATTGGTGAAAGAATTGTGTGAAGAACCCTGCTTTGACAGAAGCTTGAAGGCTCTATTTCGTCTATCAAGAGGAATTGGATCTTCTTCATGCAAGTACAGAGAAAGTGTGTGTGTTGGAACCAAGGGTCACTGAAAGCAAGCTTGTGACATCAAAGAAATTAGGTTGTATCTTCTACATTCAATTAATATGATACAGTGGCATGTCCCTTTCCCATAAAGTCACTCGTACTTTATTGTGTAATTCCTTGATCATATGCATAAGTTGACATTGAATACATTTTGCTATCTTCACTTTGGTTGGTTTGTGTTTTCTTGGACTCGACCTCATGAGAGCACCAGAGTGAAGCGAGAGAAACAGAGACCTAAGGAAGTGATATAAAGGTATGTCACTTATTCCTTCCTAGTAGCAGATTCAATGATTACAACTTAGGGAAAGAGTCATGTCCTGTCCTATTTTGTTCTAGATCCAGGTGGATCTAGGGAGATCTGTTAGTGTCCACACCTACCGATTATTCTGATAACAATTACTGTAAGAGAATTGTAGAGCTAAGTGCAAGTGGTTGTAACAGATGGTGGAAGGCTTTGTGCTGTCACGCAAGGAAGAAGGATCTAGCGAGCTGCACAGATCTTCTGTGCTATGTGGAGAAGGGTTCAGAGGCTCTGTGCATGTAACCTATTATGAAGATAATAAAGAAGAAGAGTTGGTAGACGTAGCCCCAGGGTGGGGGTGAACCACGTAAATACTGTGTTACTCTGCTCTGTGTGATGTTTTGATGCTCTTATATGTTATTTTCTAAGTACTTCGAGATGATTAGATAAATTTTCTTATGTTTATTGCTAATGATATGTGAGAATGTTAGATCTGATATGTATGAATATTTTTAGTGCTTTATCTGCTAGATCTGATCTTTTTACCTATGCTAAGTGCTTAGATACATTAGATCAGTGTGAATGTTGCGAAGCTCTGTTTTATTAGCGAAGTAGATATTGATTGCATATTGAGGAACTGGCGGTGCTAAGTGCTCTATTAAGTATCATAATAAAAAATCTATGTCCCAGCTAAGGTTACAGACACCTAAGTCTCACAACCACCCCTACCTCTACCTCAGTTGAGACTTCATCTGCTTCGTAGATGTTGCCGAAAGGGATGGTAGTTAGGGTTTTGTTTGTGCATTGTTGTAGCGTTGAACCCTGGGTCTGCCCCTGTGCGAATAGGTTATGAAGACTTCCACCTATATCTACCATCCTTACCATCCTAATATGTTTTCTCTAATATTACCCTGACCCCCACCATCATATATATATGATGGTGGGGCTGGGGGGTAATATTAGAGAAATGGGCTTCTTTGAAAATCCATCAAAATATAAAGAGAAGGACTACTTCTGCAACCACCAAAAATGAAACTCATGGGTGTCTTTCTTGATCTACCAAGAGGAAGGACATTTTGAACATGGAGAAGCGAAGAAGGTGCACCATGACCCAACTTGAATTTTGAAACCCAAATCTCTTTAGTATTATCCAAGGCTTGATATTTATCATAAATCCTGAGTTGTAAATGCTCAAAAAGAAGATTTTTTTATGTAAAGGTTGAGTTCTCTGGCTTAGTCCACTCGTTATTGAATATCTTTTTGTTTTGGCCAACGAAATCTTCCAACAAAAAAACTTTGAAAGAGCTTGCCATATTCTTTTAAATAATTTCGTGTTTTTAAAAAATCTAAGATATTACTTGCTCCAATTCAAAAACCTATAGTTAATGAACAAATGATAGATTGATAGATTGTTTCTTCTACCCAAGCACACAATACACATTTTGAAGGGCCCACCACTCATTTTTTCTTCAATTTTTCTGTAAGAATCTTCCCTTGAACCAAAATCCAATGGAAGATATTTAGCTAGGGTAGGTTGTTGTTTTTCTAAATATACTTTTGCAACATTGATCGTTGAGGTAGTTGAGTGGCATCAATATGTGATATAGTTACCCATCTTTGACTATCTATGGGGATTCACCCCATCCTCAACAATATTTGACGGTCTAGGGGGTGAATCCATTGAGGGATTAAATAAGTGATAGAACCAAAGACTTCAACTCTTTTGGAGGCGATCCAAAATTCTATCCAACCCAACACTCTATATTTTCTTCCCAATCTAAAATATCATAAAGGGTGATGTCTTCTTTCCATCCAATTTTTAAGAGGGGCCAAGTCTATCCTACTAGACAAATCTTCCTTCCCGTAAATGTTGTCCTTCCAAATTTTCAATTCTTTCCCATTACCTGGTATCCAAGTAACTTTGGATTGTATCAATGGGATTGTTGCCTTGAGTAGTATCAAGATATGGGATCCTTTTTGCATTTTTAGTGATTTTTCAACACATCTAGCTCTTTATCCTTTAAAATACTTTTTCCATGGCACATTTTTCCACCACTCCAACTTTTCTGTGATCATTCTCCATAGCATCTTTCTCCCCATAGCTATGTTCATCATTGTCAGGTTTTTAATCCCCAATCTCCCTCTATCCTTTGGGTTTATAATAGTCTTCCAATTAATTAAATGGTATTTTTTAGTGTTTGTTTTTCTCACTTGTTAAAGAAACTTCTTAATGTTGATAGAAATTTCATTCATTATCCCAACAAGTGCTAAAAATATTGAACATTAATAAAATGACAATGATGATAATATTGATTTGATTAACACAACTTGCCCCATTAGATTTAATTGCTATGACCCCCATTGTTCAAATTTATTTTTGAATTTGTCCAATATGCTAGACTAGCATTGAGGAGAGGATCATATAATAGACATGGGAATCCCAAGACACGTAAAGGAAAACTAGTTTTTTCCCAAAGAAAATTGAATAAGACTTGAAATGGAGTGTAATGCCAGATAGCTAGCTTCCATGCAAAAAATTGGAATTTTCTTTTGTTGACTGCATCGTATTATTAAATCGAGTGGAAACAGTTAAAGAATCCCCACCTAATAAGAGGATATCATCCACGAAATGAGAATGATTGATTCTTTTTATCCTCAAACATTTTGAATCCCTGGGATATTCCCAATATCCTATTAAGTATTGTCCACGAAATGAGAATGATTGATTATTTTTATCCTCGAACATTTTGAATCCCTAGGAGATTCCCAATAGCCCTCATGACTTAAGGACTCTACCATAATAATGTAGAGGAAGGGAGAAAGAGGATAGCCTTCCTTCAATCCTCTATTGCATTAAAAGAAGGAGGTGTGCCTTCCATTAACTAAAGGAGTGATCCAAGGAGACCCAATGCAAGAATCTACCCATGAGATGAAGGATGAGCTAAATCCAAACTTTCCCATTACCTTGAAAGAAAAGAATGTCTGACTTGATCAAAGACTTAGCCATATCCAGTTTGATAATCGTTCCTTTTTCCCTTTCCACTAGACTTGAATGTATGGCTTCCTACACCAACACAATGTTGTTAATAATTTTCCTATTTTGCATAAACCCTCATTGATTATTAGAAATAATTTCCGACATGAATATTTTCAACCATTTAGCAGTGATATTGTTCATGATTTTATAAGAATAATTATGAAGAAAAATGGGCATGAATTTGGCAAAGGACTATGAGTTTATTTATTTAAGAATTAAATCCAAGAAGGATGGTTTTGTGCTCCCCCATCCCCCAATTTACAAGAGCATTGAGCATAGAGAAGCATTCTATTTAGTTTGTACTTGATAAGGTCCCCCCAAAAAACTAAATAATGAGATGGAGAACCCACGAGGCCCTAGAGCTTTGTCTAGATCCAAGCTCCAAATGGATTTCTATATTTCAGCGTATTCTATTGGCTTTGACAACTCACTATTCTCCTCACCATTGACCAATGCTGGAATATATTCTAGCTTCTTTCCCTCACTACTATAATTTTGTTTTCGCTATTGGGTGAATAAAGAAATATAGTATTTCTTGGAAACAACTTTTAACTCCTCAAAACAGAAACCTTCATTCCACCCCCCCTCATGATTTCTTTCATATTATTTTTAACTAATGATGCTTTGAACTGCTTATGGAAAAAAATGGTATTTTGATCCCCTGATTTCAACCATAGGCTTCTGGATTTAAGTTGTCATTTTTTTCTCTTATGAGTGCATAGTCCAATTAAATTTCTTTTTGAGGGAAGACTTTCCCTCTTGTAGTTGCAGTGTGACCTCTTCAATCTCTATCTTTAGTTGAACTTCTACGAATTTTGATCTAATTCTCTCTTTCTCTTTGGGTGGTTAGATGTAAGAATTATTTACCCATTCTTTGAGAGCGATTTTGAATATTTCAATTTTTGTTCCTATATATACACTGGGGTGCCTAGGATCCAATTTTTCCAAGATCAAATTACATAATATATAGCTTCTTGGTAGTTGAGCCAAAAAGGGTTAAATTTGAAAGGAAGTGGTCCATAGTCTGGAGAGTACTGGAAATATAGGCAGATTGGTTTATGATATGAGATGGAAAATGAGAGAATCTTTGATTTAAAGGCAAAATCCTGTAAGATAAATTCACTATGACCATAAATCTATGAATCCTAGAAGCAATACGGCTTGGGAAAGATCTCTTATTTGACAAAGTATATTTCCCTTTAATAAGTTTAATATCTATTAAATCCCACTTGCTTATCATGTCTTCCATTTTCTCCATGGATACATATCTTATAATGCTTCCCTCACTTTTCTCAGAGTTATGCGAAATAACATCAAAATATCATGCTATGACATTGTTAGTAACAAATTACGAGATTTTTAGAGCTAAAAGAGATCTCAAATAGTTACATTTATCAACATAGTTCATTGGCATATACAAATAAAAATTGTTGAATAGCTGACATGATTGGATATTAATGAACCTGGAGAATATCCAATTTTGAGTTTGGAAGGAAAACTCCAAATATACTTCTTGAGTTTTTTTGGAGGGTACATAATCCCACGAATGCTCATCTCGAATATTCATCTATCCCTTCATTTTACTGAGCTGTTGTTTCTTTCCTATTTAATTGCTTCAAGTGATCTCATATTAGTCTCATAGAGCAATAGAATTCTAGGCTTCTCGGGTTTGATTATTTCCATAATTGCAACTACCTTACAACTGTTGCCTAACCCTTTGTAATTCCAAGAGACTAAAAACATTATTTTGTCTCATTTTTTACATTCCCTCCTCTAGGAGGTGCATTATTTATAGGATATTGTGTGGGTTTGCTACCGGTTTCTATACATTTTTCTATTGTCAATTGTAACCCATAATGATTTCTTCTTTTTCCCTTTCTTCTCTAAGAGGTTTATGTAGCTTCCTTCCCAATCAACGAGGGATTTTCTCTTCTAAATCCCCTTCGTCCATATCTTCCACAATGGGATCAAGGGTCTCCTGACCTCTAGATTTGGGTTTAGAGAAGGTTATTTCATCATCTATATATTTTTCTACTTCTTTCACACCCACTTCAAATTCTATTTCTGCCACAACATGAGAAACCTCTTCTCCATGTATCTAACTCATCTCTTTGTTCAAGTTTTCTACTTCCTCGTGTGAAGGAATTATTGGTTCTTCCCATTCTAAATGGATATTTGTTGGAATTTGGACTAAAGGTAACTCCCCCCCAAAAAATCATAAAGTATCATAAGCACTAATAACTTGAGGTTTAGGGGATGGATTTAAATATTCTTCTGGCAAAATTTCAAATATTTTTGAACTTGGTTGGTTACTTCGATCTTTTTTTTTGAGCACATGAGGTTTCTCTATATGATATGAAGAAACCTTGGAGAAATTCCAACCCCAAGGATTTTTTATGCCAGAGGGATTTGGGGGTTTTCTAGAAATAGCTCGAAACGTAGCCTCAGATTTACATTGGATCCTTGTTTTCATCTTACAATTTTCCATTACTCTTCTTTTTCCAGGATCTAGGTTTGTAGAGGAGTATCCTTCTTGCAATATTTGGTGAAGTGGCCATATTCATGGAAAGACTCACATTTAAAGGGAAACTGCTCGTAATCTAATTGTTATATATGTTTTCAAATATCTAGGGAAATAAGGATTTCTTTGAACAAATGTTTCTCAAAATCAACCTCAACACAAATATTGGCCCAAGAGAACATATTCTCCCTAGGTTTGGCCCTATCTATGTACCATCCCACCGAATTCCCAATACATATAAATGCATCATTACTCCAACAATGAAGTGGAAGATGAGGAAGTATTACCCAAATAGGAGTGACATAGGGAACATGATTCTCAGGACTGAAATATGGAGACCATCGGTTCAGATTCATTACTCCATTTCCCACAAAATACATCCCACTTTGGAAAATTAGATCTCGGTCTTCCTTATATTCAAATAGGAAGACATAAAACCCCCTACCATAGAAGAAATGATGTAGTTGTCCTTTTAAATGTGAGGCTTCCAATTTTTCTGCAAGCAAGTCACCATCATTTTAGGGGAAGGACAAATCCCCGTGAATTTTCCAATCAAGCCATGATTTGCAAAGGCCAGGGCTTTGCACTAGTTGATGTTGGAGGTAGCTTTTCTTCTAGAATTTTCTCTGTTATTTTCACAAAATGAGTGGGATAAGATTTGGAATTTATAGCATAAGAATATACCATGGCATGGAATTCCTAAGCTTCAACACCAGGAAGTGGTTGCAACCCCCCTACAAAGGGCACATCCATTTTCCTCAACAATCAGAGGTGCCTCTCACTAGGGTTTCACAGAGGAATGGCTCATTATAATTTGATAGAGTAAGTCACAATCTTATTCTTGTTACTAGTGATCTTCCCACTCAAATTGGGCAACAATTAGGGATCTAACAAGAAGCAATGGAGAGGGATCTTCCAGACAGTGAATAGGGTTACGATGAGGGATTTTACATGCAACAATAAAGGTAAGTACAACAAGGGATATTATAGGCATAAATATTGCAAGTGGTGGTTGGGGTAACCCTAGTCATATTCATATTTTCTATCACACTAACACAACTTTTGCATATAGTTAGCATCATATGTGTTCCTTGTTATATCAACCTTGCATCCCAATAACATCAAAATTTGCTTCATATGGTATCAAAAGTGAGTCATACTCAATCAAATTACGTCAAAGTTGTGTTATGTTAGCATCAAAATTGTGAATTACTTATTGTTATTTTATTAATGTAATTTTTATTGGTTATTTATTATTTATTATTTCTATTAATTTAATTATTTAATATTTATTTAAATACCATTAACTAATTAATTACTATTATTATTGTTAATTTCATTATTGTCATGTATTAATTTAATTGATGATGATAATGATGATGGTTAACGTCCATTGAGACCAATATTGGTCTATCCGACTTTAAGAAAGGTATGAGATTAATTGGAATTCTTTAGACCATTATTTCGATGCTTGGAAAACATTAGGAGAAGTGTTCAAGATCACTGTAGTTTTGATGAAATTGACGATTAGTATGAATCTATTTTACAACATACTAATCATGAGAGAAAAATAAAATAAAATAATATATATATATATATATATATATATATATATATTAGGATATTTAGACACTTAGGAGTTAGTAAGATCTGTTGGGTATGTGTTATATTCTTTGCATGTGTGTGTGTGTGGGCATGTCAGATATGACAACTTCATATGAAAATCCCTCTAGTAGTTCTCTTTGTGTCATGTGTGCCAGGCGCTTTCCTAATGGGGGGAAAGTATGCCCCCCCCCCCCTAGTTACGCGCAGCGCCCCAAAATTGTTTTTTTTGGGGGCAGTTTTTGCTATTTTTAGCGGATTTTGCTATTTTTAGCGGTTTTGCAAATTAATCCCAGATTAAGGGATTAGGGTTTCTGTATCTATGGAATACCTAAAAACATTCTATATATATTGTATAGTGAATGGTGAAATTCGATATAATGAATATAAGAAAGGTTTTCCCGGTTGAGGGTTTCCGGTATAAATCTCTGTGTACTATGTGAATGAGCCATTGATTAATTTTTGTTTTTCTTAAGAATATATATGCATTGCTTTACTTCAAAGGTTTAAAACTTACTTGTGGTATCAGAGCTCATTTTTTTCTTTAGAGGGACGCCTTTGTTGTTGAGGTTTTGGCTCGGTCTTAGTAGATAAATTTTATCTTGGGTTTGTGATAAACTTGGGTTTAGTGGGGGCTTTTGCAGTGGATATTCAAGTATAGAAAGAGGAATGGCGAGCTCATCTAGAATCGAGATAGAGAAGTTCAACTGTAAAAAAATTGATCTATGGAAGCTCAAGATGGAGGACCTTCTTGTAGACAAAGAACAATGGATCATTGTGGATCCTAGTACACAACCCACTGGTACACCGTCTACTAGCACATAGGCTACTGGTACACAACCTACTAGTACACAAACTAGTAGTACACCACCTACTGGTATGTGGAAGGAAGATTGGGAGAAGTTGGACAGAAGAGAAAGGAGTAGTATTCAACTTTGCCTGGCAGATTCGGTTTTGTTGAATGTCACGGGAGAATCTATAACCAAGGAACTATGGGATAAGTTGGGGAATTTGTATCAATCAAAGTCCCTGGTAAAAAAGATGTTTCTTCGAAAGAAGTTGTATCATATTAGGATGGAAGATGGAGATTCTATGACAGAACATCTAAATGCCTTTAATACTCTGGTAAGTCAACTTGTCTCTGTTAATATTACGATTGCAGAAGAAGAAAAGTGTATTAATTTGTTATGTTCTTTGCCAGACTCTTAGGATAATCTGGATGTAGAAATTGGTAGTACCACTGAATCTACATTGAAGTATGAGGATGTAGTTTCATCCTTGTTATTTGAAGAGATGAGGTGAAATATCATGGATAGTCATAGCACAGATGCTTTATTTATAAGAGGTTGTCCCCAAGACAAGAATCTGAGTAAGCCTTCGGGGTGGAGATCTAAATCTATAAGTATATCTAGGTCTCCAGGAAAATATTTGAGGAAATGTTGGAAGTGTGGTAAAACAGGGAATTATAAGAAATATTGCAAGTCTAGGAATGTTGAAAAAACAAAGGGATCTGATAGTACCTCTTCCATAGAGGTGAAAACCTCCACTGAAGAAGGAGGTGATGTTTTCCTGGCATATACAAGTACACATGCAGACCGTGATGTATGGTTGATCAAATCAGATGCGTCATACCATATGAATCCTCACAGGGAGTGGTTCTCTGAATACGAAAAATACGATGGTGGTGATGTATTCCTAGGAGATGACTCGGCAACAAAAAACTTGGGACGTGGAAGGGTTAAGTTGTTGCTAAAATATGGAAGAATTAGAACTCTCCCTGGGGTTCTACACATTCCAAAACTAGACAGGAGCCTAATATATGTAAGCAAGATGGATGATGCAAGAGTGGATACTGTATTTGGAAAGAACACTTGCAAGATGGTATGAGGAACAATGGTGTTGATGAGGGGAGTTCAGTGTGGAACTCTGTACAAGTTGTTGTGAAGCACTCATACTAATGGGTGTAAAAGTTTTGTTGTCCTTGAATAGAGAAATAAAGAAGACAAAACCAATATTGTCCCTGGAAAGAAGACCAAGTTGTGGCATCAAAGACTGGGGCATATTAGAGAAAAGGGCCCGCGAACACTACACGGTAAAGGTTTGGTTGAAGGTATGTCTAATTGCACTCTGTATTTTGATTTATGTGAACATTGCATATATGGTAAACAAAATCGAGTAAGATTCCCATCTAGTGCTACAAGAGCAAAGGGGATCTTAGAGGGAGTTGATACAGAGTGATGTGTTTGGACCTGTTCCTATTCCATCCCTAGGTAATCTGTGTATTATGTTTCATTCATAGATGATTTTTCAAGGAACACATGGATTTAATTTCTTAGAAAGAAATTTGAGGTATTTGATAAATTTAAAGAGTTTAAGGCTCTGGTAGAAAATCAGATAGAGAAGAAAATAAAGGTATTGAGAATAGATAATGGTGGAGAATTCTGCGGAAATGAATTCGAAGAATTATGTAAGAAGTGTGGTATATCAAGGCAGAAGACTACTTGATACACTCCTCAGTAGAATGAAGTTGCATAAAGGATGAACAAGACACTGATGGAAAAAGAAAGGAGCATGCTCAGTGGTGTTGGGTTAGGACAAGAATTCTAAGCAGGGGCAGTGGGTACAACATGTTACCTGGTCAATCGATCTCCTTCATCAACGTTGGATGATAAAACTCCACACGAGGTATGGTCTAGAAGGAAACCCCCTCTTCAACATCTTAGAGTGTTTGTTTGTGATTCTTATGTACATGTTCCAAAGGAAAATAGAAGTAAGATGGATAAAAGGTATGAAAAGTGTATCTTTATTGGTTATAAAGATGGTGTGAAAGGTTATAAGATCTGGAACCCAGAAACCCAGAAATCTGTTTATAGTCGAGATGTTGTTTTCAAAGAGGTGAAATATGTGTCCAAACAGGAATTCCTACCAATGAAAGATAGACCTGAGAAAATAAAGTTTGAGTTGGATGATGCAAAATATAAATCATTTGAAGAAGAGGAAGCAGAAGCAAAAGAAGAAGAACCTCATACCCCAATATTGAGGAGATCAGTGAGAGATAGAAGGTAACCAGAAAGGTATAGTCCACCTGATTTTCATTCCAATTTTTCTTTATCTATTACTGATGATGATCCCAGAACTGTCATGGAAGCAGTGAATTCAGAGGATAGTAAACTCTGGAAGAAGGCCATGGTTGAAGAAATGGATGCCTTGGATAAGAATGAGGCATGGGATATAGTTGAGTTTCTAGCTGGAAGAAAATCGGTTGGTTGCAAATGGTTGTTCAAGAAGAAGTTCAATGCACAAGATAAAGTGGAGAAATACAAATCTCGGTTAGTAGAAAAAGGTTATTCCCAGGTAGAGGGAATTGACTTTGGTGAGATTTTTTCTCCCGTTGCTAAGTTAACTTCTATTAGATTTCTTCTATCTATTGTTGTTGCTTTTGATCTTGAAGTGGAACAAATGGATGTGAAGACAACATTCCTACATGGGGATCTAGAAAAATAAATCTACATGAAGAAGCCATAAGGCTTTGTAGTGAAGGGAAAGAAAGAGTTGGTATGTAAGCTAAATAAGTCATTATATGGTCTGAAGCAATCACCTAGTATGTGGTACCAAAAGTTTGACACATACATCCTTGGATTGAGATTTGTAAGAAGCAGGGCTGATCACTATGTATATTCCAAGTAGGTTGGTAATCACTTCATTTATGTAGTGTTGTATGTTGATGACATGTTGTTGGTAGGAAATAACATGGATATTATCAAGGAGGTGAAATCACAGCTATCCTCCAAATTTGACATGAAGGATCTCGGTGCTGCTAAGTTCATTTTGGGAATGGAGATTAAAAGAGATCGTGCAAATAGGAAACTCTGGTTGAATCAAAGAAAATATGTTGAGACGATATTGTAGAGGTTTAATATGCATGGAAGTAAACCAGTCAAGGTTCCTATTCCTATAGGTGTAAAGTTATCTGCAGATTAGTGTCCCAAGACACAGGAAGAAGAAGAGGACATGTCCCATGTTTCATATGCCAGTGCAGTTGGTAGTTTGATGTATGCAATGGTCTTTACTAGACCAGACATTTCACATGCAGTGGGAGTTTTGAACAGGTATATGTCAAAACCAGGGAAGGAGCATTGGACATCAGTAAAGAGGGTCTTTAGGTATCTTTGTGGCACCACCAGTTATGGATTGTGCTACCAAGGAAGACCAGATTGGATAGAGTGGTGGACATACATGGCTTTGTTGATGCAGACTGGGATGGAGATATGGATCACAGAAGATCAACATGTGGGTATGTTTTTAACCTATTTGGAGGAGAAATAAGTTGGATGAGCAAAAGATAGGTTGTAGTGGCACTCTCAACTACATAAGTTGAATACATGGCAGCCACTCATGCAAGCAAGGAAGCAGTATGGTTACAAAGATTGTGTTAAGCTATTGGGTTGGTACACCAAGAAGTGAGATTATATTGTGACAATCAGAGTGCAATCTTCCTAGCAAAGAACCTAACTTATCATTCGAAGACAAAGCATATTGATTTTCAATATCACTTTATGAGAGACATGGTTGAGGAAAAGAAGGTGTTGTTGGAAAAGGTTGTCACTTTGATGAATGTTGCAGATTCATTGACAAAGTCTGTGAGCACAGAAAAGTTCTCCTGGTGTAGAGTAATAATGGAATTTTTGCCTTGGATTGTTGACTATATAATCCCCAGGACCCCTGGATGCAAACAAAACAACAAGTGGGAGAATGTTGGGTATGTGTTATATTCTTTGCATGTGTGTGTGTGGGCACGTCAAATATGACAACCACGTCTGACGATCCCTCTAGTAGTGGTATTTGTGTCGTGTGCATTGGGTTCTTTCCTAGGGGGATTCTAGGGGGGGTAGGTATGCCCCCCCCCGGTTATGCATAGTGTTTGGGGCAACACCCCGATTATTTTTTTGGGGCAGTTTTTGCTATTTTTAGCAGATTTTGCTATTTTTAGCGGTTTTGTAAATTAATCCCAGATTAAGGGATTAGGGTTTGGTATCTACGGAATACCTAAAAACATTATATATATATATATATATATATATATATATATATATATATATATATATATATTGTATAGTGAATGGTGAAATTCAATATAATGAATATAAGAAAGGTTTTCCTGGTTGAGGGTTTCTGGTATAAATCTCTGTGTATTATGTGAATGAGCCATTGATTAATTTATGTTTTTCTTAAGAATATATATGCATTGATTTACTTCACAGGTTTAAAACTTACATGTGGTATTGAGAAGAGGGTGAACTCTATTGGCATTATTTACAGGAAAGCGTGTTCTTGTCATTGATGGAAAGAACAGTAATGTCAATGGAAAACAGGAAAAGGAATAAAGTTCAGGAGGAATAGCGCAGAGTTGCACGCAGAGCACAAGTGTGCACTGTTAGGATATTTATACACTTAGGAGTTAGTAAGATCTACTTGTTCTATTGTGTCGTTAGGTAAAAGTGTGTTTTCTAGTGTGTTTCTTTAGTATGCATTTGTAGTTAGAAAATCCGACGGTCATGATATGTTCCCGACATAGAGTGATCCGATGGTTCATACTCTCCTCGATCTTAATGGCCATTGATCTGTGGCTTAACACCCGATTGGTCCATGATATCTATTTAAAGAGCATGGAGGGTCATTTGTCGATGATAAATTGTGAGAAACTCTCTTGTAAACTCTCTTTGTAATATTTTTCTTTGCATTAATAAACTGCTCCAAGTGGTCGTGTTGGTTGGGGTCGTGGATGTTTCCCCGTAAGGGTTTTACCACGTGAAAACATCAGTGTGTTGATATTTGATATGGTTATGTGAGTGGTTACTAAAGGTGTTCTTCCTCTTTTGGAATACCTATGTTGTCGAACATGGTATCAGAGCTTGTTTGAAGACCCACTCCTATTGAAGATCGAGATCGTGAAGCTGAGTTGCCTCATCTCCACTTTCTATCATTTTCATACATTTATAGATTGAGAGGACAGATTCCATTGCGTATGAAGCACTCGTTTATGTCAGGAACACTTTTCATTTCACTCGAAAAGGTTTTCGTTTGCCCAAGATATGACCATTATAGTTAGATCCAAAGGTATAAAGCTTGAATATGCATTTTTAAATTTTTTTGCAGAGTAGTATTTTTTATTTATTTCAGTTTTGTTTTATTTATTTCCGAGTTGCTACTCTTTTAGATATACATATGATATTTTCCCTATGCCATGTGTAATCTCAACAAATCAGAAACAGATAGGAAAAGGTGCATCTTTCGGTAACCCTTGTTGTCATCGAGAAGCGAAATTTTTTTCTTGTGTGAAAAGAGTTTTTTTTTAGCAAACTCTCCAAGGCCATCTTCAATAACAAAAACAAAAAAAGAAACCCCAATCCTCCTTCTGAACATTACAAATTTTTTTTCTAGATCATTTGGTTAAAAGTTGTCTTATTAAGTAAGAGGTCTTGAGTTCAAGTCTCTCTTTTGTTACCTTTTCTGAAAAAGTTCATGCTTAAATTGTAAAGTGTATTTCACTTCAAGTATAAAAGTGAATCACTATAAGTAGCTTTAATATTTTATTTTAGAGTTATTTATTTTGCATGCAAATTTTCTGTTATAAAGTAACTTCATTGTAAAATTGATCCCTACTTCTCTTTATAAAAGTGGGTCACTTCATAAAACAACTTACACAATCACGTGGTCATTTGGTTACCGATTGTGCCTTTTTAAAAAAGGGCATAACTCTAACATCGGAAGTCCATTTTTAGTGTCGTTTTTTTAAACTTCATAACTTATCGAGCTCTTTCCATCTAGATCATCAGTTTAAGTTTTTAAATCCACATTATCTGCATATTTAATATGGCTTCTACAAGTATTGTCTTGCTTACTAGAAACAACAACTTCCAATGGAAATCTCATATGGAATATTTATTAAGAAGTAAAGGTTTGTACTGGATTACATTGGGAAAGGAAAAAGCACCCAATGATGTTGATAAGAAATCCAAGTGGGATAATAGGAATGACGAAGCATGTGGACTAATCGGAATTTCCATCTCTCCTGATTTAAGGTACCACCTTCAATATATTGATGAACCCAAAGAAGCTTCGAACACGATTGAATCTGTGTTTGGTAAACTCAATATTATTCAATAACAACTGTTAGAAAATCAAATATTAACCTTGAGTCCAAATGATTTTTCTTTCCTTGGAGACTATCTATCTAGGTTTAAAACACTCAGAATTTTATGTGAAGAATGTAAGATAAAGATGGAGGAAGAGTGTTGCATCTATCTTGCTCTTTCTAAGCTAGGTAGTGCATTATTCTGTGTTTGTATCTACCTTTTATGCCATGAGGGAGGCTCTAGGGGAACAATCTTATGAAACACCCACTCTTGAGTCATTTTGTGCTTCTTTAATTCGAGAGGAAGATAAGCTTGTACAATTTGGAGTGATCAATATTGCAGGTCCCTCCAACAAAGCCTTAGTTTCCTAGCAGAAAGATAAACCCAAGTATCCCAAGAAGAAATATCCTTGCTACAACAATAAACAACATAAGGGTCCCAAACCTGCTCAGACAGCTTCAGCTCCTACTGGTGACAAAGGAGAAAAATATAAAAGTAAGAATACTAACAGACATTGAAACTTTTGTGATAAAGATGGTCATGATGAGTCCAAATGTTTCAAGAATATGGAAACTTTAGAAGCAACGATGAAGAAGCACAACATCAGTATTGATTCTACTTCTTCTTCTCACGGACATGCATTTTTTGCTTCTGGTTTCTCCTTCAATTCAAATTCTACTACTACTTCTTCTTCTGATGAGTGGCTTATTGATTCAAGAGAATCTTATCATATGGATAAGGATAAAGCCATATTTTATGCTCTAAATGAATGTAACACCAAGAGAATATTTGTTGGTTATGATAGATCTCTTAGTGTTGTAGGATCTGGAACAATTCAAGTAGATAATGGTCATTTCGATGATGTATTATGTGTTCCAAGTCTCTCTTGTAAACTTCTATCAGTATATCAAATCACTCATTCAGGTGAAGGTAAAACCTTCGAGTTTTCACCTCACCAAGTTGTAATCAAGGATCTAAAATATCCTAAGCATGTTCTTGCAGCTGGAATTGCTGATGATATTACCAGGTTGTACAAGTTTGACAACTTTGGGACATCATCTTTTTCATCAGTTTTTGTTGCTCATAGCGATGACTTGAGCAAACTTTGGCATGAGCGGTTTGGTCATATAAACTATCGCTCATTCCAGCAACTATGTAATCAATAGATGGTGACTGGTCTTCCTCTTGTTTCATGCAGAGATGGTGTTTGTGCCGGTTGTGTTCTTGGAAAACATCATCGGGAAAATTTTGACAAACATCGGGACAATTTTGATAAACGTGCCTCTTGGCATGCCTCGGGTGCTTTTCAGTTTGTTCACAGTGATTTGTGTGGTCCACTTTCTTTTCCTTTTTTTTCTGGGTGCAAGTATTTCTTAACTTTCATTGATGACTTTTCCAGACGTACTTGGGTTTACTTCTTAAAAATCAAGAGTGAATTTTTTGACAAGTTTTTGGCCTACAAGGCCCTTGTAGAAAAGAAATTTGAACATCAAATTCAAAGGTTAGGAATAGATAATGGAGGGGAATATGCGAATAATAATTTTACAAGCTACTGCACTACACAGGGAATCCAAATGCAACACATTGTTCCATATACACCACAAAAAAATGGTGTTGCTGAGAGAAAGAACCGCACATTAAAAGAAATGGCTAATTGTATGATCCAATCTAAGGGATTAAGTCTAAAGTATTGGACGGAAGCCATCAACTGTGCAAATTACATAGTAAATCACACTCTCACAAAGGCTCTTAAAAATATAACATTGAAATAAGCTTGGCCTAAAATTAAACCAGATGTAAGTCACTTCCATGTATTTGGCAGTATAGCATGGGATCACATTCCTGATGAGAAAAGGAAAGCATTGCAGCCTAAAAGTGAGAAGTGTATATTTGTTGGTTATTCTAAAGATGTCAAAGGTTACAAACTTCTTCAATCACATTGTAATGAAATTATTATTAGAAGACGTGTTAAATTTGATGAAAATCTCTTGGCCTGCAAGCCTAATTTGACGATTGTGCCTTCTTGGGCCTGGGAGTCATCTTCAGAGTTTGTGCCTTCTTATGATCTAGTTTCTTCTTCAAATGATGACAATGAGGATGAAAATCTACCTCTTCCTGCTCACCCTCCTCCAGATGAGTCCTTTGAACCTGAACTAGTACCAACTCCACCGCTTCCTAGATGGGTTCGTTCAACATGAGAAGAAGTTGGTGATATTGTCAGTGATCCTTCAGATCAGTGTCTAATGCATTCATAGTTCTAGTGAGCCTCTTCTCTTTTGGCTCAAGTTTCAGAAACTCATGATCCAGAGACATTTGCAGAAGCTTCCGGTCATTTAGATTGGGATACAACAATGAATGAAGAGTATCATTATTTAATGGAAAATGATACTTGGGATATTGTACCTCTTCCAAAAGGAATAAAACTTGTTAGATGAAAATGGGTCTACAGAACTAAGTATGCATCAGATGGAAGTGTTGAAAGACACAAGGCTTGGTTAGTTGCCAAAGGATTTTCCTAAGTTGAAGGAATTGACTATAATGAAACCTTTTCCCTTGTAGCAAAAAAGAATTCCATCCATCTTGTTCTTTCCTTTGTTGCCTCACATAAATGGGAGGTTCATCAGATGGATGTTAAATCTGCCTTCTTGCATGGATATTTGCAAGAAGAAATCTACACGGAACAACCTCCTGGCTATGTCCAGAATGACTCTAGCCTTGTTTTTCGCCTCAATAAATCTCTTTATGGTCTCAAGAAAGCTCCTCGAGCTTGGTATGCCAAAATGGATAGCTTTCTTATTGCCACTGGATTCTCTAGATATCATTCTGATCCTAATGTCTATACCAAGAAAGTAGGAAGCCATCTCATAATCCTTGTGTTTTATGTTTATGACCTTATCCTTAGTGATAGTGACTCAAAACTTTTAAACCATGTGAAAACTAACCTTAAGAATAAATTTGAAATGACAGACTTAGGATTTTTGCACTATTTCCTTGGCCTCCAAGTTTTGCAAAACAATGAAGAAATTTTTCTTTCCCAGTCTAAGTATGCTTGTGACCTTCTTCGTCGATTTCACATCGACGATTGTAAACCAACCCCTTCTCCCTTCCAGTCTGGAGTCAAGATTTCTTCCACCTGTACTTCTCCTGAAGTTGATGCCACCTTGTATCGTCAGTTAGTTGGTAGCCTCTTATACTTGACTCATACTCGTCCTGATCTTTCCTTTGTTATTGGTCTTGTTGCCCGATATATGAAAGCACCCCATGAAAGCCATTGGAAAGCAACTAAAAGGATACCTCGCTATGTTCATGGTACAGTTCAGTTCGAGATACATTACAGTTCAGGAGGGACTCCTTTATTGGCTGGTTTCAGTGATTCAGATTGGGCCGATGACCCTGATGATCGAAAGTCTACTGCAAATTATGTTTTCAGCCTTGGTTCAAGACTTGTCATTTGGTCCTGTAAGAAACAATAGGCTATTGCACTTTCTTCAGCAAAAGCAGAGTACAAAGCAGCGGTAAATGCAAGTTAAGAAGCCATGTGGCTTCAACAGATCCTTCTAGAGTTTGGATTCCAGCACCAACATCCGACTAGCCTTTGGTGTGACAAGAAGAGTGCCATCAAGCTCGCTAAAGACCCAGTTCAACATTAGCATAGCAAACACATCAAACTACACATGCAATTCATCAGAAAGATCAAGTTATTGAAGTGATCTTTTTCCCTATAGAAGATCAAGTTGCAGACATTTTCACAAAGTCTATTATAGAAGGGAAGTTTTCCAAACTTTGATCTATGTTAGGAGTTCAGGAAGTTGTCATTAAGGGGGGATAGTCTCTAATGCCTCCTTCCTTTTCCTATTGTGTCACTATTGTAAATCCTTCAATCCTATCTGAAGTTGTTCTTAAGGGGGGATGTTAGGATATTTAGACACTTAAAAGTTAGTAAGATCTACTTGGTCTATTGTGTCATTAGGTAAAAGTGTGTTTTCTAGTGTGTTTCTTTAGTATGCATTTGTAGTTAAGAAATCTGACGGTCACGATATGTTCCCGATATAGAGTGATTCGATGGTTCATACTCTCCTTGATCTTAACGGCCATTGATTTGTGTCTTAACACCCGATTGGTCCATGATCTCTATTTAAAGAGCATGGAGGGTCATTTTTGGATGATTGATTGTGAGAAACTCTCTTCTAAATTCTCTCTGTAATCTTTTTCTTTGCATTAATAAACTGCTCCAAGTGGTCGCGTTAGTTGGAGCTGTGAATGTTTCCTCGTAAGGGTTTTACCACGTGAAAACATCGGTGTGTTGATCTTTGATCTGGTTATGTGAGTGGTTACTAAAGGTGTTCATCCTCTGTTGGAATACCTGTGTTGTCAAACGTGCCAGGGCCAAGGTTAACTTCATTTCCAAATCTCAGGAGGAGGAGTGACAGTGGTCGTGGATTGAACACTGTGAAGAATCTGGACAGTTAGATCAAAGTACAAATAGGAGGAACAAGTGCACAAGAGAGGAGCATATCCCATCCATTGGATCTGACTACAAAGGACCAACAACCATTAAATCCAGTGGATTTGCAAGGAGGTTTCCATTCGGGGAATCTCACTTTGGAAGAATTTGCAACTTGAAAGTTGAATTACTCGAATCCTGAAATCCAAAATGAATGTGGACCATCAGATCTGGAGAAAATGCAATGACCGTTGGATTGAATTAGTGGAAGGATAGGATAAGAAGGGGATGATATCTGAGATCAAAATCACCCAAATATTCGTCGACCGTCAGGTCAAATTAATTAAAGGGTAAGTTAAGAGGGGCTAAAGAGCTGAGAATTTGATTATCTGAATACCCATCAATCATCATATCAAACGCGAATTTTCGTCAACCGTTGGATCAGTCTAAGTGGAAGGACATGTTAATATAGAAGAGTTGCATCGCAGACAGATTGGGCCATTGATCTAATATCCCGATCCAACGAACGTCATTCATTTCAGGTATAAATATGTGAGGAGGTTAAGCTATGGAGAAATGACTTTGAGAGTTTAAGTTTGATATTTGAAATCCCCGAAGAATGAAGACCCAGAGAGATGAAATGAATCCTCAACCGTAGGATCATCCGAAGTAACCTTCAGTCGTCAGATCACTCTAAAGTGGAAGGACAGGATAAGATAAAGGGTGAGTTAATCTCAGTGGCCGAGAATCAGGGACTCAGTTCTACGGTTGACAGGGCATATCAGACCCCCTAGATATTTTTTCCTTTAACCATGGGGGGGGGGGGTTCCGAGTTGGTGGTATTTTCCATGTGGGACCCTCATACATGTCACCCTCCTATTAACTCAGACCCCCCTCGCTCATTACCACTGATTGCCTCATACCCCCTCTTAGTAAACCACAAAACCATTCATACATACCACCTCCATGTTTTGATGTCACACTCCACTACCATGCTCTTCCTTCACACTCCACTACACCGCTACACGTCTCTCCCGTGTCATCATACCACCTCAGCAAGGACACAAGTCATCTGATCTGAAAGATCACTTCACATGTATTCTCAACCGTTGATCATAGGACAATGAAAGTATGAGTGTAAATATCAAATATGAACCATCCATTCAAGAGCACTGTCAAGATCATGAGATTGAAGGTCCCATCGCATTGCAGGGCCAGAACATGCTCGGGTATTAATTTTTCATGAGCGGGTCACAATCGAAACCACAGTTTTGGGGAATGGACGTGTGGATGCTCATAGTGAATTGTGGAGTGAAAAGTGGGTTTCCCTCAAACCTCCTATAGACGTACCCGCAATCACGTGGTCACATGAAGTTCATACCCCAAGGGCATATCATGAAAAGGAGGTAGTGCTCACTAGATCGAGATCCGAAAGAGCCTTTCATATAGGTGTTTGGTCACCGTCGGTTGTCACGTGAAAGAAGGGGCTTAGAAGCCAAAGATGCCAAAGACGACTAACTGTAACTGACAGAGAAGATGAAGAGTTTTGACTGCCAGAGAAGCTAAGGAATATTAGGATAATGCCCATTGATGATGAACACATTCAGCATAACCACCATAGAAGATGAAGAGTTGCTATGATGGTCATCTAAAGGACTCGGTGTGTGAAAGATATGCAGAACAAAGAAGAGGAAGTGGATTGTCTCATCATTTATGTAGTGGTTAGGAAAAGGCATAGTGAACAACCTGAAGGGAAGAACAATGGCATTGCAAAGAGAATGCAGAGTCATAGTTCATAGATTGGGCATGGCGCACAAAGAATAAAAGGAAGAATAATGGAAAGCGCAAGGCATGTGTAGAGGAAGACATTGATGGAGGAAGAGTAGAGTAGGGTAGCAGAACAATGATGAGACTGGTAACCCATTGATAAACATGGTATCACTGTAATAAATTTTAGGAAGCAAAGATTTATATTTAAGTGTGGTATGGATGTGCTAGGGAGGACTATTGTCCTCAGGGTTTTAAGTAGGTTCTTGAACATAGGAAGTTGTAACTTCCATCTAGTTGCATCCAGAAAACCCAGGGTGGTAGGGTGGTGCAAGGGAGAACTATTTTTCTCTTTTATACAGGTTGGTTCCTATGTGACTAGAAATTGATGCTTCCATCCAGTTGGTTCTGGAATAGTCAGGGAGTTGGTTCTTCCTTCTAGTGGGTGTTAGAAAAGACCAGAGAGTTGGTGCTCTCAGCAAGTTGATGCTTGTAAAAAAGAGGTGGTAGCCTCAAGAGGAGTTGGAGCTCATAGGAATGATAATGTACATAAAATAAAGATTACTTATCATATCAAGAAGAAGAGGTTTTTCCCTTTATGGGTTTCCTTAGGAAATATTTGTCTCTGTATATTTCATGTGTGTGATTGATGTTGAATATTCTATTGCTTAATTCCTTGCATTATTGTGATCGTCATTGAGTGTTTTGTAAAGAGTTTGAAATGGGCATAATTGTTTCAGCACAGTAACAACTGATTCACCCCCCTCTTAGTTGTCCAATAATTGGTATCAGAGTCGGTTCCTTTCATTTAAAGTTAGATCAGTAAGATTAAACATGTCAATTCATGAAGGAACTTCAACCAATAAGGGCCCCCTATTCAATGGAACAAACTTTTCCTTCTGGAAAGTTAGGATGAGAACCTACATAATGGATTTAGCTGTAGATGTCTGGGATGTGGTAGAGACTAGTTATGTAAAGACAATTGTACTAGCTAATAAGGATGACAATCTAAAATTCAGCTTCAACACAAAGGCTATGAATGTTATTCTGAGTGGTCTTGCAAAAGAAGAATTTGTAAAAGTTATGCACTTAGAATCTGCCAAAGACATGTGGGACAAACTCATTAGAAGTTATGAAGGTAATGAGAAGGTAAAGGATGCCAAGCTTTAAACTTACAGAGTACAGTTTGAATAGCTACAGATGAAAGAAGATGAAACTATTGGGAAGTACTTTCTAAGAGTTGAAGAACTAGTAAATGCAATGAAATCACTTGGTGAAAAAATTGAGGAAGCCTCTTTAGTTCAGAAAATATTAAGATCTTTGCGATATAGGTTCAACCCAAAGGTCTCTACTATAGAAGAAATTAATGATCTAAAATATTTGGATTTTGATCAACTTCTAGGAATGTTGAATGCATATGAAATGAGGATAGTTAAAGATAAATCGACCACTAGAGAATCATATTTTAAAGCAGATAAGAATGAGGAATTTGAGCCTAATGAGATTGAAGAAAACATTGTGAGAAGACTAAAGAAAGGATCAGGCAAGTATCAAGGCAGGTTTCCCTTCAAGTGTTTTAATTGTGGAAAGATAGGTCACCTTGCATCTAAGTGTCCACACAAGAGGCAGGATCAGAATTCTGAAGGTGAAAAGAAGTACAAACCCAAGAGATTTGGTAAAAAGAAAATTTTATGTGTAAAAAATGATTACTCTTCATAAGACACAAATAGTGACTCTTCCTGTGAAGATAAGGTTAATGAATTTATGCTTATGTCCAAAGAGGATTATGATAATAAAAAAATAGGAAGTGATGTTAATGATGAAGAAGTTGTGGTTGATATGGAAGGTGAACTAATCAGTGCTTTAGAAGAAATTGACAGACTCAGACTTAAGAAGAGAAAAAAAAAATAGTTTTTGATGCATTTTGAAAAGAATGGTAAAAGACCTGCTGAAGAATTTGCCTTGCTAAAAGTAGAGTTAGAAAAGGCAAAGAAAATAGAGGACATTCTAAAAAAGCAGTTATCAAAAAATAAGGCAAGATGTGAAGCCTTGGAAAAAGAGGTAGTAAAAACCAGAAAAGAGATGGAGAAGTTTAAAGCATTGTATTTACAAAATATTCCAAGCATTAAAGCCTCAACAAAACTAAATGACATTCTAAGAAAACAAATATCTCCTTTATTGAACACTGGTTAGGCTATGTAAGTGGTTCAAGTAGAAAACAAACAGAAAGCAAAGAGCCAGTAAAGATGATCAAATTCCAAGTCAGTAGACAGTCATACCATGTGAGTACTCTATCACCAAAAGTTAATAAATATAAGATGATCCCTGATAAAATACAAAGATATCAGAAGATGGAGAAACAAATACCAAGAAGAAGGTCATCCTTCAGGTACCAAAATTTCTTCTATGGTTACTGTCTTTACTTCTCTAATTTTGGTCATAAGATTCCAAATTGTCAAATTAAGTTTAGAGACGTGCAACTAAGGAGATCAAGAAATAAACAATCTTTGCAACATAGAACTAAACAATCAATGAGTAGACAAAGTTGCACCAATCAGTTTGACCTATTGAAAAATGAGCTCGAATGCTACAACTGTCATAACTTTGGCCACAAAGCTACAAAATTCCATCTGAAGAATTACAAAGCAGATCCAAGGATAAAATACTTAGCCAAAAATGTCAGCACATGGAGAAAGAAAGATAGTGAAAATTGTGGTTTAGTACTTTTAGCTCAAAAAACAAAAATACCCCTAGTATATAGACAATGGATGTTCCAAACACATAACTGGAGACAAGGATAAGTTTCTATCTATAAGTAAAGGAAAAATAGGAAATGTGACCTTTGGAAATGATGAACCAGGTAAAATCAAGGGTAAATGGATGGTGAGTTTAAGTAATGGCAAAGGAAATTCGCAGGATGTCCTTCTTGTAGATGGGTTGAAACATAATTTGCTCAGTGTAATTCAAATGTGTGACAGAGAATGTGATGTGGTGCTCACTTCCAAAATTTTTAAGATAAAGTCTGTAAACTCAGGAAAAGTGGTGGCTAATGTCATAAGGACAGATAATAATGTATATGTGTTGAAAGAAGATAGAGAAGAGTTTCATCTAATAAAACATGATGAGAGTTGGTTATGGCATAGGATACTTGGACATATAAACTTTGACCACTTAATCAAGCTCAAAAATCTTGAGGCAGTAAAAAATCTTCCAAGAATATCAAAGCCACAATATTTTGTGTGTAAACCCTGCCAAGTAGGAAAGCTAATCGGGACACAGTTTAAATCCAAGAAATCTACTTCAATAGAGAAACCACTCCAATTAGTTCATATGGATTTATGTGGACCATCAAGACAGGAAGGCACAAGGAAGGAAAAATACTTCATGATGATCATTGATGATTACTCTAAACTCACTTGGGTTTCTTTTCTCAAAGAAAAAGATGAAGCATTTGAGAAATTTAAAATATTTAAGGCTTTAACTGAGAATCAAACATGCAACAGATTAAAGGTTGTAAGATCAAACATAGGAGGATAATTTATGTCAAGTGATTCAAGAAATTTTGTGATAAACATGGGATCAAAAGAGAATACACAATCCCAGGAACTCCATAGAAAAATGTAGTTGAGAGGTAAAACATAACAGTTCAGCAAATGGCCAGATCAATGATGAATGAGAAGAACATTGGTCAAACTTACTGGGTAGAAGCAATAAACACAACAATCCATATTATTAACAAAGCTCACCTTAGACCAGATAGTGACAAGACACCTTATGCACTGTGGCATGGAAGTCCTGCTACAATCAAACACTTCAAAGTCTTTGGGAGTAAGTGCTACATAAAGAATAATAATGAAAACCTTGGAAAGTATGATGATAGGGCTGATGAAGGTGTATTCTTAGGGAATGCTACAAACAGTAAAGGATACAGATGCTATAATAAGAGGATGCATAAATTGGTTGATTGTATTGACATAAAAGTTGATGAAGGAGTCCCAGTAAGAGAGGTGAGCAATATTGAATCAAAAAAAGAGGATATAGTTCAATTTGAAGATGAACAGGTCCAAGAATCATAAAAAGAAGACTCTGAGTTAGATGAAGATACAAACACTCAGGTAGACTCAAATCAACAGACAACATCAAATCCTTCCTCCATAATTACTCAAAAGAATCATCCTGCAAGTCAAATAATTGGTGAGAAAGACAAAGGTGTACAAACCAATAGAAGGATAATCAAAGACATCGAACAATCACATATAGCCTTCATATCCATGGTGGAACCCAAGAAATTCAATGAATCCAGTGAAGATGTAAATTGGTTAAAATCAATGAATGAAGAACTGGATCAGATTGAGAAGAATAATACTTGGGAGCTTGTTCCTAGACCAACAGATAGAATGTAATTGGCTCCAAATGGGTGTTTAAGAATAAAATGAATGAACAAGGAAAAATTGTCAGAAATAAATCCAGATTGGTCTGTAAGAGTATGCTCAAATAGAAGGACTGGACTTTGATGAAACATTTGCGCCTGTAGAAAATTTAGAAGCTATTAGAATGTTTCTTTCCTATTCTTGTCATAAGAAGTTTAAATTCTATCAAATGGATTTCAAGTCATCTTTTATAAATGGATATCTAAAATGAGAAGTCTATATGGAACAACTAGAAGGTTTCCAACTATCACATAACCCTAACTTTGTCTGCAAGATGAAGAAATCCTTATATCAGTTGAAACAAGCTCCTCATGCCTGGTAGTACAGACTGGATAAGCATATTTAAGACAAAGGGTCCAAGAGAGGAACAATTGATAACAATATATATATAAAAACAGAGGGTAATGATTTTCTCATTGTGTTGGTCTATGTAGATGACATCATCTTCAGAAGTAATAATGCTTCACTGGTAAAATGGTTTTCTTCTACCATGTAGTTTGAATTTGAAATGTCTATGATAGGGGAACTGTCATTTTCCCTTGGTCTGCGAATTACTCAAAGGTCTGAAGGATTATTTCTTTCTCAGGAGAAATATCTAAGAGAAATGTTGAAAAGGTTTCAAATGGAAGATTCCACACCTATGAGCACACCTATGGTCATTGGATGCAAATTAAGAAAGGATGATGACTCACCTGGTGTTGATCAGAGTTCATATAGGTCTATGATAGGCAGTCTATTGTACATCACAACATCCCACCTAGACATAATGCATGTTGTTGGAATGGTAGGAAGGTATCATGATGCACCTAAACAGAGTCATTTGTTAGCTGTCAAAAGAATATTCAGATACTTGAAAGGAATAATGGACTATGGCCTATGGTATTCTAGGAATCAGAATTTTCAACTATCAGTCTATTCATATGCTAATTTGGATAAATGCGTGGATGAAAGGAAAAGCACGAGTGGGCGTGCATTATTCTTAGGAGATTCCATTGTATCATGGTTGAGAAAGAAGCAAGGTTTCATTTACTTATCAACTACAGAAGTTGAATACATTGCAGCTGCCACATGTTGTACCCAAGTATTGTGGATGATTCAGACACTTGCAGACTTGGAGGAAAATTATACTACACTGATCCCAATTCATTGTGATAATACCAGTGCAATCAATGTTTCAAAGAAACCTATATTTCACTCTAAGACCAAGCATATACCCATCAAGTATCACTTCTTGAGGGAACAGGTGACCAACACTGTTGTTTCTTTGCATTATATTCCATCCAAAGATGTGATTGTTGATATCTTCACTAAACTGCTTACAAAATCTTAGTTTGAGTATCTACACCAGAAGTTGGGTGTGACCTCATTATCAACCTGTTGGCAACAATTATGTGATTATTATTTTTATAAGCTGCCTACACAGGGTCTATGAAATTTTATTACTCTTCATAAGCGTTTCTCTAAATGAGAGTTGTAAATCGTCGCATTTTACCTATCATCTATTTGTGCTTCGTTTCCATGACTGGAAGCATGAAAACTTGCAACTATCGTTACTATTTTGTCTTAAAATTTCATTAAAAGCATATGGTTTATTATAGAATTATGGCTTCTTGCTATGAGCATGTTTCTCTCCTTGTTTGTGACCCTTTTGATTCTAAGCATGCCTAAGAGATTTATGGTTGTATGAATGAAAGACTCCCATCAATTGGTATTTGAGTTTTTGTATCGATTTTGGTTTGATGTTTGATCATATTTATTTCATGAAACCTTTGACTATTCGATTTTTGTAAACTCACCTATCTTTGCAATCAAACTATGATGTGCGCATTATGTTTTTAGAGTACTCTAGTCCTAGCATGTACCCAATGCCAAGGTGGCATACGATGTACAGGATGCCATTACTCCTTAGCATGGCCTCGAGCTTCATGAATTTGCTCACACACATTTTGATTAAACACCTTGCCCGTCATTTGAATCATCACAATGTGTATTGATAAAGCTCGGGGCTATGGCTCTGTTGCGTTTTTGCAAACCCTACCTGCTTGTTCTGTGTTAATTACCCGTCCATTTGGCATGGCTCCAATGGTAAGGGTTGAATCGAATGGCGTCCAAACCCTTCTCTCATATGATAACACTAGGGAAGATTCGGAAAGGAATGGTTGGCATTTGTTCATCGAAAAGTTTCAGGGTTTTAATATTCAAGTCACTCAAGAGTTTTCCTTAACCTTTGATGGTTGTAGGGAAAAAATCAGTGATGTGCAATTGGAAGTGATAGAAGAATTCTTAAGCCAAGCCATGGGATTGCCAGTGGTTGGTCAGAAATGGTTCAAAAACGTGAAAGTGGAGGAGGTCTCGTGGACTCTACTGTTTACCTCACGAAAAGAAACCAGCTGTGATCAAGGTATGCCAATTTCATTCTTGAAACCTAGGTGGCATGATTTACTTGTTGTAGTTAAGCAATTCATCACATGTGAGGGACGATTCAAACTTGTTTTCCTATATCATCTACGCCTGCTTATGAGTTTTATTGGGTTTCCCTTGAATATGCCTTACTACCTGCTCAGAAGCCTGTATAAAATGGGTAAACGGTTTAGGAAACAGAGGTCAGATTCAAGTCTATTTCATCATGGCCTCATTAAAATCATCCTCATGCACCAATTAAAGTCACAAAATGATTGTTGGGATGCATTCATTACATGAAATGGTTTTGGCAACCATGAGTTGGGACAGGTAGATAAGTCGGTCATTGTGGAAACCCTTGTGAACCCTACGACCTGTTCCCCACCTCTCCAGGCTTGTGATTTTTTCGACAATTAATCTCGTAGCCTAAGGTTATTCAACAGGACAGTCGACTGGTCACACACCCAAAGGATTGTAATAAAACTATGAAGAAACCTATAGGAAAGAAGTTAAAAGGTAGTGTTGATGTCAATTTCAAAAACAAAAGACTCGATCAGTTAATTTCTTGAAGTTTTTGAAATAAAACAAAACCCCGTGAAGAGACGACCAGCATGATTGAAGGGAGCAAAATCTCAGACTCAAAAATTGACAAATTCCTTGCTGAAGAGGACCCCGTGTCATTTGGGTTATACCCTGACTGAACCTATGACTATGTTAACAATCTGCCTCCTTGTTTGAAAGATAACCCGGAATTCCATGGCATCCAGCTCTGTGATAAATCTACTATCTGCATGGAGGATTCTCCAACCCATAATGTTGTTCGTGCTAATGCAAATTCCTTACAGTCACAATGTGATGTGTGTCGATCGTGGATCGACAGATACTATAACGATGTCCCACTGCTACATTCACGAATCAAGTCTTTAAGAGACCAAGTTGATATGTTGACAAATGAAAACAACAAACTTGAATCCATTATCCAAGGGATGGAGAAACGCTTGAAAACTACAGGTCGTGTCATTTTCAAAAACATGGAGGCATCAACAACTATTGTTAGTTCCAAAATTTCTTGATACGTTTTGATTTCATGATTTGAGGTATGATATTTTTAATTTTTAGCATGATTGTGTCACTCTTAAGTTAGGATATTCGATTTGATTGAATAAACTATTTTTTTTATTAATATTAGTCTATTTTGTTTATTTAATAAAATATGATTGCATTTTCTATTATAACTAGCTACAGAATCACGAGATTTTGTAGCCAGTTAAGAAAAATCGACTTGTTTGATTTGATAATTGAAAACATATTTGAGATATTTTTATTTTCATTTGTTTTCAGCATAATTAAGGAGCCCATGATTTCAAAGATGATATGAGACACTTTTTGAGCTCTCCCAGCCATATCAATTTTGTATTTTGAGTAAACAAAATTAGACTATTAATAGTGTTTTGATATCTAGTGAAATCAGGGTGGTTGCATCCCCCATTATTTTTTGAAACCAATTTCATCTTATCAAAAGGAAACAATTATGTTTCCTAAAACCTATATAAACATATCATTTTGTAAACATTTGATCATCTCAGCCTGGGGCGAGAGTATGGATATTTATATACATACTTGAATGACACAGAATACATTACAGCTTTAGCTTTCTGTATCATGTTTTAATTTAAGTTCTGCTTATCTCAATACGATGATAGATGATGATAGCCTTTCATCTACATGATTTATTGTTATTTGAGATAATCCTTTTCACATAATTCCCATATCTCGTGTCTTAGATATAACACACAGTGATCCTTTATTCAATTTAAATTAGGAGATTTATCTTTAATTTCAGTTGAATGTTTACATGGAAGTTCTTACAGGAAGAATTATTTCATTGTAGTTACTTGCAAATTATAAGATTATTGCGACTGCATCTATTATATGTTCTATTATTATGATTCAATATCCAGCATTATCGTTCCTTATTTATTAGGGGCAATCTCAAGATCTCTAGCAGGTTTACTTCATCAAATAAAGGTGGTTGGATATTCAATATCGAATAGACATTGGATGCAATAACAGGTTAGCCTGTTATTTGATTTTGCCAGTTTGCAGAATATAGAATTTTTCTCTATATAAAACATTTTCTACTATCTATTATTTTCTGTTCAATTAGGAAGTTTAATGTGTGATGTCATGAGTGTATACATCTAAGAAAACAAACCAAAAAAAAAAATAGATAGTGTTTTCACTTGCTTTATTATTATTGCTAAATGTAATCAATCTACATTTGATTTTTATGAGTTTAGATTAAAACTTGTGTTTTGTACAGATTGTATATAAAGTTATTGATTATAATTTCAGTTAAACAAATTGTACATATATATATATTTAAATGTACTTATAGATTTTAGTAATTGTTATTTATTAGGTTATTGTTTTTCCTTTAGTTATTTTTCACTTTCTTTAGGACTTAGATCGGGCAACGGAGCCGCAAAACCTATAGGAGTGAATTAATCCAAACAGCTTGGGTTAATTAGACAACCCCAGACCAGATTCACTCCTCCAGTTGACGAGCAACCAATTTCGCCCATCAACAAATGGCACTAGAAGGAGGGCCTGAAAACTATTAATGGCACGAGGAGGTTGTAAGACTCCTGTCCCACCTACCCACTCGCCTATAGTAACTAGAAGTCATTCAGACGAAAACATTGTCCCTCAAACAACAACCACATCAAACGATGATCTATGGATGACAATTGAACCAATAACTCCAAATCCCCCAGGTGGAGACATACAAGAGATTGTTCGTCAATCCCTCATAAGAACGCACAGTGCCTTAGCCCATATCAGACAAACAAGTCGACCTTTGAACCAACCATTAGACTTCTCTGATATCAGAGAGAAACTTTAAGGTACTGACCTTACCTTAAACCCTACGGATCCAGATCATATCCTCACTACTGCAACAGGAGGATCTGATATTCCACCATCACCACCCCCTTCATCTTCTTCTTCTTCTAGAGAAGAATCCTCAGATGAAGGAAGTTCCTCATCTCAACCTTCGACACCACCCACGCCTATGGCCTATCTGAACAATCTCGCCAGACCCTGTCTTGACTAAGATGCAGTGGCCATACCTAGGCCCCAACATCCTTTACCTAAACACCCAGAGAAATGGCTCCCTAAATTTGACCCAAACTCCAAGTAGATCGTTGAAGATCACATCAAAAAGTTTATGCTAGCCATTAGGCTCCATAGTGTTGAGCACGAAGACGTAGTCTGTAGATTGTTTCCCTACACCTTTGAAGGCAATGTCTCTACCTGGTACTTTGCCCAACAGCTTGACACCATCTTGTCATGGGATAAATTTGAGTCATGTTTCCTTGAGAAGTTTGGAGATGAGAAGTCTCCTGAAGTTCTAGTCATGGAGCTTTCTAGTTTAAAAATGAACCCCAAAGAAAAGATAAAAGACTTTAATCAAAGGTTCCTGACACTAAAGAATTGAATCCCCAAGGATTCGATGCCTGCTGAGAATCTTATTGTCGCATACTACACGAAAGCCTTACATCAAAACATAGCCATTTGGATAAAGAGGTCCAAGAAAGCCACATTTTTAGAAGCCTTCGAAGAGGCGAGTCAAATCGAGAAAGATATTCTCAGCTTAAAAGACAATACCAGTAACGAGATAGAGACTAGTTCATCCTCCAAGAAGAAAATCGAAATCCTCCCCAGACCTCCCCAAAACAAAGCTCAACCAGAAAGTTCAGATCTAGAAAACTTACAGAAAGTCGTTCAGAAGTTATCCAATCAAGTTATAGATTTGAAAAGGTCGGCTGAAGAAGCTTCTTCGAGCAAAGGACCTTACAAACCCCCTTTTAGGAATCCTTTTCCTACAAACCGACCTAACTCAAATTCTAAAGGCCTAAATCTAGAAAGCTTACAATTTGCTATTCAAACAATCCTTGAAGCACATGATAACTTGATACCTCCCGAGATTCCTGAAGAAGTAGCTGAACAAGAGATAGTAGAAGAACATGAATCCTTTCCGAACTTTTTCGGACATTTTTCAAGCTAATTTCGAAACAGTGCATCCTTACAATACCAAGAGCAAGACAACAAATAAGCCTTCTTCTTAAATTGTGACTACTTTGCCTCCAAAATAGTATAAATCAATTGAGACTAAACAGAATTCAACAAACCCAAGTTTAGATTATGATTTG
This sequence comes from Picea engelmannii, assembly GCA_009831015.1. Classification (NCBI taxonomy): domain Eukaryota; kingdom Viridiplantae; phylum Streptophyta; class Pinopsida; order Pinales; family Pinaceae; genus Picea; species Picea engelmannii. The sequence continues at coordinate 1,131,017 of ML776695.1, forward strand.
ATTGAAGATTCAAAAAAGCTCAGGGCTAACATTTCTGTTTACGAATTATTAAAATTCCCTTTTCTTTTGCAAAAGATGCTGCAGAATATTGCAGAGAACAACAAAAATAGCAATCCAAACAAAAACAAAGGTGTTCAAAACAACCCCAAAATTCCTCAGAAGGCCTCCGCCAAAACTACATCCAAGCCTCGTGATAAAAGAGACCTTCCTGTAAATAGTGTAACAAATGTAGATAAACCAGTTTCAGAGGATGCAATTAAAAAACAACAAACTTCTACTATTAATACTCGCAGAAATGTCCCTCCATTTTTGTTAACTTTTGAAATTTTCAATAGGAATGTACATAACTGTATGGTATATTCAGGTGCGTCATCTAACATAATGCCTTGGTCTGTCTGTCAAAAAATTAATGTCGAAGTTCAACCGTCCAGCTTGAAAATTATCCAGCTTGATTGAACTAGTGTTAAAGTGATAGGCGAATTAAAAAATGTGCTTATAAGATTGTCATCTAATCCTAAAGTCCATCAAGTGATTGATATCATTGTTGTAGATATCCCAGAAGTATATGGTTTGTTTTTAAGTAGAGATTGGTCAGAACAATTACATGGCTATTTTGCAATGGATTGGTCTCACTTGTGGCTGCTCGAGAATGGAAAGCCTAATAGAATAAAGGTAAATATTGAACGTTATCTTAATTTCACGGTAACAGATTTAAATGATCCCAATGAACCATTCACTCCTTTTGCCAATTCGCCTGAAATACAGGGGATGGACACTTTTTTCGGCAATTTCATGGCTGAAACTTCTACCATCACTGACCCGAAACAACAATATGAAATTATGACATGCACATAGTCAACAGCCTCCTCTTGGTGGTCACATGCACCTAATGAAAATCAAATATGGTCTCTCTACTTCGATGGGTCAAAATATAAGGAAGGAGCTGGTGTGGGGTGCGTGCTCATCAATCCAGTAGGTAACAAGACTTTGATTTCTTGTCGATTAGAATTTGAAGGTACAAACAACATGACCGAATATGAGGCACTCCTGCAAGGTCTCAGAAAAGCACTAGATTTGAACATTCAAAATTTGACTGTCTTTGGTGATTCAGAAATCATGGTTAGAAAGGTAAAAAATTCTATCCACTATTTATCTCCACACCTTAAAATCTATCAGACTGAGGTATGGAATTTGATGAACAAGTTTTATGCTTTTAACATAAATTCTATTCCTAGATTAAATAATTCTGAGGCCGATTTGTTAGCTAACGTTGCCTCAAAATTTTTTCCTACAGAAGGCCTATCTCCGAATGCATTTTCCATCGAACTATTGTTTAGACCGTCTGTCCTGGACAACATCATGAATTGGAGAGTCTTCGATGACGATCAATAGATCATACGTTTTCTGCATATGGAAGAAAATTTCCAGGGCACGATGATCGATGAAGGTACCCATGACGAAAATCTTCGTGAATTTACGGTAATACCAAATCCAATATCCCTGGAATCTGCATCAAACATGGTAAACTCTATCTCGAAATCTATGGTTAGGGTAGAAATTTTTTATGATCTTCACGATAAGTTCAGAAAATCAGTGAATTGTAAAATGAATAGTTCCTCTTTGACACATGAAAAAGTAAATTTGGGAACTAAAGATAACCCACAGTGCATCAATTTAGGGTTGGGGTGTTCTGAGAAAGAAAAGGTAGTATTTATTAAGTTGTTGAAGGAATGACCTAAAAACCTTTGATCCTAACATCACACAACACATTATTCCCATGAAACCCCAGACCCAACCTTTTCAGCAAAAGTTAGGGAAGATGCACCCGAAACTCGAACCAACAGTCAAGAAGGAATTAAACAACCTCCTGAATGCTAAAATAATCTTCCTAGTAAGGCACACACAATGGGTCTCTAATCTTGTCCCTGTCAGAAAGAAGAGTGGTGAAATCCAACTATGTGTCAATTTCCAAAATCTTAACCGAGCGTCTGATAAAGAAAACTACCCTGTCCCTCCCATGGAACAGATCCTTTAACAAGTATCTGGTTCTGAAATATTATCCTTGTTGGATGGTTTTTCCGGGTATAACCAAGTCCTTATGTCTCCCCCAGACCAGCTCAAAACTACTTTTCGTACCCCATGGGGCACCTGCGCTTATAGAAAGATGCCCTTTGGACTCATAAACGTCGGTGCCACTTTTCAGAGAGTGATGGATATTTCTTTCTACAGCTTAATCAATCAATCTGTAGTAGTTTACCTGGATGACATCACTGTCTTCTCAAAAAATAAAGGAGATCATCTAGCTCATTTAAGATCTGTTCTATAGTGATGTCGTAAGTACGACATTTCTTTAAATCCTAAAAAATCCATCTTCGCAGTAGAACAAGGTAAGCTCCTCAGATTCATTGTATCAAATGAAGGGATGATTATCGATCCTAAAAGGACCCAAGTAATTTCAAAACTCGCCCCTCCCTTGTCAAAAAAGTCCATGCAATCTTTCTTAGGGCAGATAAACTTTGTTAGGAGATTCATTCCCAGCTTTTCGGAAATGGTGAGACCATTACAAAACTTAATAAAAAAAGATGTATAGTACCATTGGGGACCTTTAGAAAGTCAGGCTTTTGATTCAATAAAAAACGCCATAATAGACACTCCTTCTATAATGAGCCCTAATTTTTCGCAAGACTTCACCCTCTACACATTTGCCTCTGACCGATCTTATGTTGTTGTCCTAACTCAAAAGAACATTGAAAATAACGAAGTCCCGATTACCTTTATGAGCTCATCCTTCAAGGGAGCTGAACTTAATTATCCAGCAGTAGATCAACAAGCTTATGTTGTTTTTAAATTAGTAAAACACGTTCGATCTTATCTATTGAAATATAGGACAAAAATCATTGTCCCTTACCCGACTGTTAGAAATTTGTTAGTACAGAAAGAACTAGGTGAAAAAATAGCAAATTGGGTCACATCCTTACAAGAATATGACATAGAAATCACCCCAACACAAATTGTAAGAGGCTAAGGTTTATGCAAGTTGGTTGTTGATTCATCTATAGGATAACAAAATGAAACTGATATGTTAAAACCAGATCAGCACCATCAAAATCAAATCTGTTGTGCACAAAACCTTGTTAATTCCCGGTACGATGACATCAAATTTTGTCTTATACATGGATCAACCCTCCATCACCTTGATCCCCAAAAAAGGAGAGAACTAAGATTAAAATCTGTTTCTTATCAGCTGATTAATGGTATTTTGTTTCACCAAAATTTTGATGGAATATTTATGCATTGTCTTGAAAAAGATGAAGCAGAAATAGTCTTATTAGAGTTACATGCAGGGGAAGTTGGTGGGAATTTCGGTGGAGACATCACCACCCATAAAGTATTAAGAGCAGGTTATTACTAGCCTACCCTTTTTAAGGACGCTCATGCCTTATGCTTCAAGTGTGTCATTTGTCAAAAAGCATTTGGACGAATACAAAAACCAACATTCCCTTTGCAACCAGTTTTGGTAAACTCCCCTTTTCAACAGTGGGGCCTAGATATTATAGGCCCATTCAATCCGGCATCCTCGCAACATAAATACATCATAACAACCACATATTATTTCACCAGGTTGTCCGAGGCTACCCCATTAAAATCTTTAAATACCATCCAGGTAATATCCTTATTGAATTCAAATATTATCACTCATTTCAGTATCCCTGAATGCCTGGTATTTGACAATGCTTCTTATTTTTCATCTCTTGAAATGAGTGATTTCGCTCTAGAAAAAGAAATTAAATTAAAGTACTCTGCCAGCTATTACCCCCAAGGCAATGGTTTGGCGGAATCAACTAATAAAAATCTGATCAAAATTATCAAGAGAACGTTCTCTGAAAACCATAAAAATTGGCATAACACACTGTTAAACACAATCTGGGCTGACAGAGTAACTCATAAAACTATTGTGGGTAACATACCTTTCTTTCTCGTTTACGGCAGGGAAGCGATTCTTCCACCGCATGTCCTTCTTCCATCTTTGCAGTTATCGCAGAAGGTACAAGAAGAAGATTGTCCCCCCTTGGAGAGTCAAATTAATGCTTTGTTAAAGTTAGAGGAAGTAAGGGCTCAAGAAAAATGAAAATTGGATCAACATCAACTCATTGTTAAAAAATGGTTTGATTCCAATTCTACCTCTGACAAAAATTTTGAGGTAGGTAACCTTGTCATAAAATGGGACAAACCTCATGAGGGAAAAGGAGAGCATACTAAGTTTCAGAACTTATGGTTGGGACCATTTTTAATTGCTGAGAAACTGGGTCCCATTTCCTTTCGCTTATAAAATTTAGAGGGACAACCAGACACCTTCCCGGTGAATGGCCAAGCTCTAAAAAGGTACTTTGTTTGATGATGCTCCCATACACCCTTTGTAAATATTTTCTATTTTGTTTTATTTCCTATTTGTCTTTCTTTTTTGGTTTGTTTTGGTTCTCATTTCTGCTTATTGGTCTTTCTTTTGAATCATGTATGCCTGCACCATGGGCTAGCTCAGAAAAAGAAAACAGAAAAAATTCCCCTCGTAAATGAATGTTGAAAGTTTTTAAAACATCAATTGTTGTATTTCTCTGAAATTGCAGCCCTGTTGAAGATGACTTGTTGTTTGAAAAGCATTTTCTTGGTTTCAATCTGCAATTGAAACTATTCATGACCATCTATAAAAATCCTTTTTACGTTGTCCCTATTATTTAAGAGAAAAACTCAACGATGTCTCCCTATTCTTGAAAGTCAGTTTTATTAATAAAATATTTCTAGATCTTGATGAAGGACAGCTAAAAAAAAATTTCAAGGTATGTGACATATCAAGATGTGTTAAAAAAAAACTAGAATTTTCAGCGTCACTCTGCTCTATTGAATATCTTTAAAAACTATAATATAAATTTTCAGAGAGTTGTGGGAAGTGATTTAAAACCCGCTGGGACACTGAACATGTCTACTGTCAATGGGTAAATGCATGCATGACGCCAAGATAACTTTGCTGAGATACTAAACAGGCCCGCTGGCAGCGAAGCAATGTCAGGTAAAAGAAAATTCTCAGATATGGATTATGTTTTGACCTTAAACATCCTTCGTTCTGATTTGGAATTTCTTGATAGGATACAGATATCAGAGTGGGTTAATTGAAATCCCTATTGAGGCTATGGACACCTGCTAGAAGCAGTAGCCTTGTCAACAGTATTGAATATTTTACCTTTAACATCGTGGTTCTCTTTTGCTAAGATTGTCACCAGTTTTCATTTCTTTAAAAATATCAATTGTCTGAAACTGGATTGCGTTATAATTATTTGAGATGCTCAAACAAATTTTCGTTTGTTTTTTATTCGAAGCTTTTTTATGATTATTATAACCTGAACTCGTTCATATGACATAGATAACTTCTTCTCCCAGCATGTCGCCATTGTTGGCAACAATTATGTGATTATTATTTTTATAAGCTACCTACACAGGGTCTATGAAATTTTATTACTCTTCATAATCATTTCTCTAAATGACAGTTGTAAATCATCGCATTTTACCTATAATCTATTCGTGCTTCGTTTTCATGACTAAAAGCATGAAAACTTGCAACTATCGTTTCTATTCTGTCTTAAAATTTCATTAAAAACATATGGTTTATTACAGAATTATGGTTTCTTGCTATGAGCATGTTGCTCTCCTTGTTTGTGACCCTTTTGATTCTAAGCATGCCTAAGATATTTATGGTTGTATGAACGAAAGACTCCCATCAATTGATATTCGATTTTTTGTATCGATTTTGGTTTGATGTTTGATCATATTTCTTTCATGAAACCTTTGACTATTCGATTTTTGTAAACTCACCTATCTTTGCAATCAAACTATGATGTGCACACTATGTTTTCAGAGTACTCTGGTCCTAGCATGTACCCAATTCCAAGGTGGCATACGATGTACAGGATGCCATTACTCCTTAGCATGGCCTCGGGCTTCACGAATTTGCTCACACGCATTTTGATTAAACACCTTGCCCGTCATTTGAATCATCACATTGTGTATTGATAAGGCTCATGGATATGGCTCTGTTGCGTTTTTGCAAACCATACCTGGATGTTCTATGTTAATTACCTGTCCATTCGGCATGGCTCCAGTGGTAAGGGTCGAAGCGAACGACATCCAAACCCTACTCTCATATGATAATGCTAGGGAAGATTTGGAAAGGAATGGTTGGCATTTGTTCATCGAAAAGTTTTAGGGTTTTAATCTTCATGTTGCTCAAGAGTTTTCCTTAACCTTTGATGGATGTAGGCTACAAATCAGTGATTTTCAATTGGAAGTGACAGAAGAATTATTAGGCCAAGCCATGGGATTGCCAGTGGTTGGTCAGAAATGGTTCAAAAACGCGAAAGTGAAGGAGGTCCCTTGGACTCTATTGTTTACCTCATGAAAAATAACCAGCTGTGATCGAGGTATGCCAATTTCATTCCTGAAACCTAGGTGGCATGATTTACTTGCTATAGTGAAGCAATTCATCACATGTGAGGGACGATTCAGACTTGTTTTCCTATATCATATACGCCTGCTTATGAGTTTTATTGGTTTTCCGTTGAATATGCTTTACTACCTGCTTAGAAGTCTGTATAAAATGGGCAAACGGTTTAGGAAACAGAGGTCAGATTCAAGTCTATTTCATCATGGCATCATTAAAATCATCCTCATGCACCAGTTACAGTCACAAAATGATTGTTGGGATGCATTCATTACACAAAATGGTTTTGGCAACCATGAGTTGGGACAGGTAGATAAGCCAGTCATTGTGGAAACCCTTGTGAACCCTACGGCCTCTTCCCCACTTCTCCAGGCTTGTGATTTTTCCCTTAACAATGAACCCTCGAGCTACCCTAAGGTTATTCAATAGGACAGTCGACCGGTCACACACCTAAAGGATTGTACTAAAACTGTGAAGAAACCTACAGGAAAGAAGTTAAAAGGCAGTGTTGATGTCAATTTCAAAAACAAAAGAGATGGTCGGTTAATTTCTCGAAGAGTTTGAAATAAAACAAAATGCTGTGAAGTCACGATCAGCATGATTGAAGTGAGTGAAAGATCAGACTCAGAAATTGACAAATTCCTTGTTGAAGAGGACCCCGTGTCATTCGAGTTATACCCTGACCGACCCTATGACTATGTTAACAATCTGCCTCCTTGTTTGAAAGATAACCCAGAATTCCCTGGCATCTAGCTCTGTGATAAATCTACTATCTACATGGAGGATTCTCCGACCCATAATGTTGTTCATGTTAATGAAAATTCCTTACAGTCACAATGTGATGTGTGTCGATCATGGATTGACAGATACTATAATGATGTCCCACTGCTACATTCACAAATCAAGTCTTTAAGAGACCAAGATGATATGTTGACAAATGAAAACAACAGACTTGAGTCCATTATCCAAGGGAATGAGAAACGTTTGAAAACTACAGTTTGTGTCATTTTCAAAAACGTGGAGGCATCAACAATTATCGTTAATTCCAAAATTTCTTGATACGTTTTGATTTCATGATTTGAGGTATGATATTTTTAATTTTTACCATGATTGTGTCACTCTTAAGTTAGGATATTCGATTTGATTTAATAAACTATTTTTCTTATTAAGATTAGTCTTTTTTTTTAATTTAATAAAATATGATTGCATTTGCTATTATAACTAGCTACAGAATCGCAAGATTCTATAGCCAGTTAAGAAAATTCGAATTGTTTGATTTGATAATTGAAAACATATCTGAGATCTTCTTATTTTCATTTGTTTTCAGGATAATTAAGGAGCCCATGATTTCAAAGATGATATGAGACACTTTTTGAGCTCTCCCAGCCATATCAATTTTGTATTTTGAGTAAACAGAATTAGACTGTTAATAGTGTTTTGATATCTAGTGAAATCAAGGTGGCTGCATCCCCCATTATTTTTTGAAACCAATTTCATCTTATCAACTAGAAACAATTATGTTTCCTGAAACCTATATAAAAATATCATTTTGTAAACATTTGATCATCTCGTCTTGGGGCGAGAGTATGGATATTTATATACAGACTTGAATGACACAGAATAAATTACAGCTTTAGCTTTTTGTATCATGTTTTAATTTAAGTTCTGCTTATCTCAATACGATGATAGAGGATGATATCCTTTAGTCTGCATGATTTATTGTTATTTGAGATAATCCTTTTCACATACTTCCCATATCTCGTGTCTCAGATATAACACACAGTGATCCTTTATTCAATTTAAATTAGGAGATTTATCTTTAATTTCAGTTGAATGTTTACATGCAAGTTCTTATAGGAAGAATTATTTCATCGTAGTTACTTGCAAATTATAAGATTACTATGACTGCATCTATTATATGTTCTATTATTATAATTCAATCTCGAGAATTATCGTTCCTTATTTATTAGGGGCAATCTCAAGATCTGTAGGAGGTTTACTTCATCAGATAAAGGTGGCCGGATATTCAATATCGAATAGACATTGGATGCAATAACAGGTTAGCATGTTATTTGATTTCGCTAGTTTGTTGAATATAGAAGTTTTCTCTATATAAAACATTTTCTACTATCTATTATTTTTTGTTCAATTAGGAAGTTTAATGTGTGATGTCATGAGTGTATACATCTAAGAAAATAAACCAAAAAAAATTAGATAGTGTTTTCACTTGATTTATTATTATTGCTAAAAGTAATTAATCTACATTTGATTTTTACGAGTTTAGATTAAAAATCGTGTTTTGTATAGATTGTATATAAATTTATTGATTATAATTTCAGTTGAACAAATTGTACATATATATATTTAAATGTACTTATATATTTTAGTGATTGTTATTTATTAGGTTATTGTTTTTCCTTTAGTTATTTTTCACTTTCTTTAGGACTTAGATCGACCAACGGAGCCACAAAACCCGTCGAAGTGAATTAATCCAAATAGATTGGGTTAATTAGACAACCCCAGACTAGATTCACTCCTCTAGTTGACGAGCGGTCAATTTCGCCCGTCAACACAACCTAAGAGAGTCCATCCTGTCAGGGGGAGTATGTGTTGGGTGAATATCTGATACCTCCACAAAGTAATACAACAACTCAGGGGGAGCATGTTTTTCTTTGACATTGATGTCAAAGGGGGAGAAAAGGAGTGGTATGGATGCTATAGTTGGAGTTCCAAGTAGAATAGCACATCCTTTTAGGGTTTCGATCAATTCCAAAGGGGGAGATTGTTGGCACGATTTATAGGAAAGTGTGTTCTTGTCATTGATGGAAATAACATTAGCGTCGATGAAAAATAGGAAAAGGAATCAAGCCCAGGAGGAGTAGATCATATTTGCATGCAGAGCACAAGTGCATGCCAGGGTCGAGGTTAAATTCATTGCCAAAGCTCAGGAGGAGGAGAGACAGTGGTCGTGGATCGAAAACTGTGAAGAATTTGGACTGCTAGATCAGCTTCCAGAAAGGAGGAACGAGTGCACAAGAGAGGAACAGATCCCATCCATTGGATCTGAGTGCAAAGGACCAACAACCATTAGATCTAGTGGATTTGTGAGGAGGTTATCGTTTGGGGAATCTCACTTCATAAGAATTGGCAACTTGAAAGTTGAATTACCTGAAGACCGAAATCCAAAATGAACGTGGACCATCGGATCTAGAGAAAATGTGATGACTGTCATATTGAATTAGTGGAAGGATAGGATAAGCAAGGGTTGAGATATGATATCATGATCACCCGAGTATTCGTCGACCATCGAATCAAATTAATTTAAGGGTAAGGTTAAACGGGGCTAAAGAGTTGAGAATTTGATTATCCGAATACCCATCAACCGTCAGATCAAACATGAATTTACATCGGCCGTTGGATCATTCTAAGTGGAAGGATAGGTAAGATAGAAGAGTTGCATCAAAGATAGATCAGGTTGTTGATATAATATCCTAATCCAAAGAACATCATTTGTTTCGAGTATAAAGATGTGAGGAGGTTAAGCTTCAGAGAAATCACTTCGAGAGTTTAAGTTTGAGATTTGAAATCCCCAAATTTTGAATACCCAGAGAGACGAAATGAATCCTCGACTGTAGGATCATCCGAAGTAACCTTCAGCTACCAGATCACTCTAAAGTGTAAGGATAGTATAAGCTAAAGGTGCGCTAATCTCAACAGCCGAGAATTTGGGACTTAGATCTATGGTTGACAGGGCATATCATACCACCCCGAGATTGATGCCTTTAACCATGGGTGGGGGTTCGAGTTGGCAGTATTTTCCATGTGGAACCCTTATACATGTCACCCTCCTATTAACTCGGACCCCCCTCGCTCATTACTACTTAACGCCTCATACTCCCTCAGTGCAAACCGCCAAACCATTCATACATACCACCTTTGCATTCTGACATCACACTCCACTACCCTCTACATGTCACACTCCACTATCATGCTCTGCCTTCACACTCCACTACACTGCTACATGTCTCACCCATGTCAGCAGACCACCTCAGCAAGGACACTATTTGTCCGATCTGAAAGATCACTTCGGGTGTATTCTCAGTTGTTGATCATAGGACAATGAAAGGATTAGTGTAAAAATCAAATCTGAATCGTCTGTTCAGGAGCACCATCAATATCATGAGATCAATAGTCATGTCACATTGCGAGGCTAGAACATGATTGGGTCTTAATGTTTCATGAGTGGGTCGCAATCGAAACCACAGTTTTGGGGAAAGGATGTGTGGAGGATTGTAGTGAATTGCGGGGAAAAAAGGAGCTAGCACTCACTAGACCGAGATCGGGAAGCTCCTTTTGAATAGGTGTTTGGTCACTGCTAGTGGTCACGTGAAGGAAGGGGATTAGAAGCCAAAGATGAAAAAGAAAACTGACTGTAACTGACAGAGAAGACGAAGATTTTCGACTGCCAGAGAAGCCAAGGAATCTCATGATAACACCCACTGATGATGAACAAATTTAGCATAACCGCCATAGAAGATGAAGAGTTTCTATGATGATCATGCAGAGGAATTGGTGTGTGAAAGAGATGCATAACAGAGAAGAGGAAGTGGATTCTCTCGTCATCTATGCAGTGGTTAGGACGAGACACAGTGAACAACCTAAAGGGAATAACATTGACGCGGTGAAGAGCATGGGGAGGCATAGCACATAGAATGGACATAGCGCACAGAGCATAAAAGGCAGAAGAATAGAAAACACAAGGCATGCGTAGAGGAAGACACTGATGCAGGAAGAATGGAGTAGGGTAGTAGAACAATGATGAGACTAGTAAGCCATTGATAAACACTGTATCACTGTAATAAATTTTAGGAAGCAAAGATTTATATTTCAGGGTGGTAGGGAGGTGCTAGGAAGGAGTGTTGTCCTCAGGGTTTCAAGTAGGTGCTTGAAAACAAGGACTTGTAGCTTCCATCTGGTTGCAGCCAAAAAAACCAGGGTGGTATGGTGGTGCAAGGGAGAACTATTGTTTTCTGTTATACATGTTGGTGCCTATGTGACTGGAATATGATGCTTCCATCTAGTTGGTGCTGGAATAGTCAGGGAGTTGGTGCTTCCTTCTAGTGGGTGCTAGAAAAAACTAAAGAGTTGGTGCTCTCAACAAGTTATTTCTTGTAAAACAGAGGAGTTAGAGCTCAAAAGAATGATAATCTACATAAAATAAAGATTACTTATCATATCAAGAAGAAGAGTTTTTTCCCTTATGGGTTTCCTCAAGAAATATCTGTCTCTGTATATTTCATGTCTATGACTAATTTTGAATATTCTATTGGTTACTTCCGTGCATTATTGTGATCGTCATTGAGTTTTTTGTAAAGAGTTTAAAATGGGCATAATTGTTTAAGCACAGTAACAACTGATTCACCCCCCCTCTCAGTCGTCTAACACACTCATTCTTTCAGGGAAAATACATGCATTTCTCATTTGCATAAGGGGTTGAACCATCTGGAAAAAGACGATTATTACCTTATCTGCAGAGAAAATGTTATAAAGGGGTTTTGTTTTATTGTAACTAGAGTTTTATTGCCGAAGAGTCGGGTTTTTAAGCCTGTGAGCATTCTCCGTAGGTGAGAGATTTGTTTTCAAAGAGACAGGTTGTCAAGCCCGTGAGCATTCTCTCCATGTGATATTTTTTCTAGGAATTGTTCCCTGGTGCACTGGGCATTAGTTACAGGGCTCTAATACTTCCTATCCAGCCTATTGCTAGAAACCTGGAAGGGAAGTGAGGAAACTGAGGGACTGCTGAGTAGAGAAGGGGCACACTTCTTTGGCTGCAACAGGAATATGGGGAATGAGAGACTATAGATTGGTTGCAGTAGTGGGCACCTTGGACTAAACATTTTTGTTGATTTTCAAACCTTAGCTTGGCATTAAGAACCCCTTTTTCTCTGGTGGATTTAAGCCCCAGCTTGGGGGTTGCCTGTTGCTGAAAGTATATGAGAACTAAAGTCTATGGCTGGGAGGAACATTTGTTTTCTATGCGAAGTTGGTGAATTTTCATAAAATATAAGTGTATTTATGTTCTTGTATCATTTATTGTGTGCTTAATTATCTATGTTTAATATGGGTTTATTTCTTGTATGTTGTTGCATATAGATTAATTGTTGTTATTCTATATAACTTTGCTCGTACATGTAAGTGTGGTGCTGATATTCAACATTTGTAGTCGTGCATGAGTATGATAGTTTTTGTTAGTTATTCGTATTAGGTTAAACTTATGATAATGGCCATGAGTCTTTGAAGAGAATTTATAATGGTCATGTGCCTAGGGAAATACTATGTGTGCACATGAAGTTGGATTCGCTTATGCACAAAGGGAAGCAATCTGCGCGCACAAGGAAGACAACATTGGCATATGATGCCAGAATGGTTGTGTGCACAGTAGTTGTTAGTACCAAAACCTACATAACTTCTGTTTTATCCTTAAACCTATCCTATTCACCCAAAATCCTTCCTCAAAGTTAATCTTTCTTTTATCTTCTTTATAGTTCATGTGTTATGTTCACCTTTTGGTTTGATTTCCCTTGCTTTGATTTAATTTAATTTTATTCTTCCTTAAGATATGATTAAAATGATACAAATATTTCAGTCACCATCAAGGATGGATTATTTCATTATGTAAGATGCAGGTTTTCTCTTAATCTGTGAGGCTAAAAACTACGTCACTGCAAAAAGAGTTTCATTTTTACAATGCATTTTCACTAGAATTGCACTACAAAAACGCGGGTATTTTGATAGTGCATGTCAAAAACATCATTTGGTTACAATGATAAATAGACACATCCTCTAATCATTTCAATAATTCAAATCAGATTTTATCCATCAAAGGTGGTGATTCAGTTCATTATAACATGGAATTGTGAAGAGTCCCTGTCAATTCCTATCCTTTCACTGGCTTATCATCGAAGGTTATGGTCCTGACCCTTACATTCCCTATTATTTCATAAATTAAAAATCGTCTTTATTTGAAGATTAATACAGGTGATAAGTCTAATATTTTGGTTTGTGAGGAAAATATGATTATTCCAAGAATAATTAAACCCTAAATTGCAGAGGAAATGTTTTTGGTTAACACAAGAGCTAGGGTTTAGTGTTGCTAATGGCATGGAACATAGGTGGTCATCTCTACTGATTGGAACCAGACAATATTGACCTCTTGGATGCTCTACTAGAGGAAGCAAAAACATTGAACACTGTCTAAGAAAAAAATATAAGGATTTTGAGTAAAGTGCAAGCTTCATCAATATGATCTGCATGTTAAGCTCTAATATTGGCTCATTACCCCTTAATTGGGGCATATTAGATTAGTAATGTTATTTTATTTATGTCATATTTAGGCCATTAGTTGTAATTATACCTCCTAGTCTCCTATATATACCAAGGAGACATTTTCATTTTGAATCATCT
>ML776695.1:1152016-1163109 GCA_009831015.1 Picea engelmannii
CTATCGGCTGAAGATTCCACTTGGGAAGATGAGTCTTTTATACAGAAGCATCCAGAGTTACTCAAGCGTTGCGGACAACACTTGTCTCAAGGGGAGGGGCATGTTAAGCCCTAATATTGGCTCATTACCCCTTAATTGGGGCACATTAGATTAGTAATGTTATTTTATTTATGTTGGCTTTAGGCCATTAGTTGTAATTTAGATTAGTAATGTTATTTTATTTATGTCGGTTTTAGGCCATTAGTTGTAATTATACCTCCTAGTCTTCTATATATACCAAGGAGACATTTTCATTTTGAATCATCTTGTACTTGAACATTTAAGTGGGGTAAAAGGAAGTTGCCCCCTTGAAGAGGCTTATTATCTGAAATTATCTCTTTTTCAAGGCATTGAGTACTTTTCCTAAGGTTTTTCTATGCTATATTGATGTTTGGTTCTTAACACTGCACTACAGGAAAATTCTAGAAATGATTGTTTTGAGGCTAAACTCGGGCACAATTTTGAACAAAATGGTGAAGAATTTGGAAAATCCATCAAAAACCCATTTGCAAAACGGTCTCATCTAATTTAATAATGGACGGTTTGCCAAAAATCTTCATATATTGGGATATATCCTTGATTCATTAAAACTATTTTTTCCATTATTTTTGTCTCCAAAAAAAAATCAATAGCCAAACAATATTTAGATCACTTCCATATTTCAATTCAACAGTTGCATTTTTAAATCTACCTTTCTAGGAAAAGGATATTTCAGTTATGAAAAATCAGGAAAGACCAGACACCAAAATCATGTTCAAGCATGAAGAAAGCCTCAAGGTTTTGCAAAAGATGAAGATTTTACCAATTTTGACTCATGCTGCAAAGAGTAGCAATTTTTACAATGCCTTTGTTTTAAAGATGGTTAAAGAACAACAAGAACTTGAAGGCTTGTTATGTGAACAAGTTGAAGACTACAAATTTCAAAGACCAAATCATGATGGAGATTGAGAGGTTACATTTCCCCACATATTTTTCTCCAAGATATTAATTGGTATCACATTTTGTTAGGATCATATAATATCTTTTTTGAGTCAAAGATATAGTCCTGAAATAGAGGATCTCTTCCTAGGATTATGGGTTTGTTATTTGCTCAAATTTGATGTAATTCAATCATAGATTTTATTTGGAATCATAATTGAACCTATATTATGGGATCTGGTATCTACTTTATGGGGGCTCTCTGTTTATAAAAGGGAAGAAAAAGAGAAAGTAAGAGGTTTAGTTTTGGGAATTAGAAAGGAAAGAATATATCCGGAAATTACAAAGAGCTTATTATATGCAATGTTTCATACTCAAGAAATATAACATCCTAATGGTTAGATTGTCCTCTTATGTTTTCATCTCTGTCTGTCTTATTAAAGTCCAAATGAAATATACGCAAAGCATTTGTTTCTTTGTTTTAGCTATAATTTCATTGTGTTATTTACTGGCTGTTAGACTATCCTCTTATGTTTTCATATTTGTTTGTATTATTTAAGTCCAATTGAAATATATGCAAAGAATTTGTTTCTCTTTGTTTTAGCTATAATTTCAGTGAGTTATTTACTAATGTATTACCCGTTTCAATGATTTTCATTTAAATATTTATTTTGAGTTTCAAAATTTCTTGTTTAATTTGAATTTATGCTTCGTATAAGTCAATTGATTGTTAACTTATACTCTTTTCCATTATTCTATACTTTCAATTATATTTGTCTAGTCTATCAGTATGAATACTCTTGACTAAGTGAAATGTTGCTCATTACTTGATTGAAAGAGTGTCAATAGTTTAAGACTTTCCATCCTAATCCTAATCCTTGATCCATAAACCCAATCTTGATCTACAATTTTAAAACATTTTAATAACTAATATGTGCTAGGCATTCCCTCCAAGTAGTGAGAGAGAGTCTTATAGCGCTAACATTTTTGGTGTCGTTTCTAGGGATGGGGGAACGAAGTATCTTCCTTGGGTTGTACAACAACTGATACAACCAGTTATTGATGGTGAACATGGATTGGTGATAGAAGTGACTGCACCATTCACCTAGAAACTCCATGGTTAAAGAATTCACAGTAGACTTCACTATTTTAGAATGTCCACAACAATGGAATCCATTTTGGCTTAGAGGTATGCAGTTTTTGATTTCTCAAATATACGTGTCTTTCTCAATCCTATGCCTGACAGAGATGAATGGGAAAGTTTTCTTCCAAGGTTTAAAGGAGAAGGTTGGGAGGTTCATGTTGAGTTTTTATTGGATTTTCATGAATATATGCATGAACTAAGAATTTTTCATGAGGATGTGTTAATCAAGATGTTAAGGTATTCATTAGAAGGAAAATTGTGAGAATAGTGTAGATCATTACCTCAATCCAGCGTTTCTTCCTTGAAGGAATTTCATGTTGTATTTATTTTTGTTGTAAAAGAATGTATGCAGTTGATTCCCTTTATGATCGATGTTGTGAAGAGTTTTCATTGATGCATCATTCCTCCAAACACAAAATTCATCATCTCAGCTCCGGTCAGATGCATGAGGAGACAGTTACGCAAAATGAAGATTTCATTGAGGATATTGTTTATTCTCTTAAAGTTGATGAAAGTATATTGTTACCTTCAAATTTTTATGATAATTTTGTTGTTTTAAACGTTTCTAATGAATTTTTTGCTTAAGAAAAGTATCAACGTATTCAAGATGGTCTTGTTTCCTTTTATTGTTTTAAGGCATACAATGTTTATGACTTGTTTCAAGGAGGACAAGTGAAGTGTAGCTTGACTTATGAAGTAGATTTTACATATGAGAAGCATTATATTATGAATCAAGTATAATTATGTCATATTATCTATGATCTAGTGGTTGTTTGGATGGATTCTTTTCTTCAAGGGGTCCTTAGTGTTGCATCTTTCTATATGCAAACTTATTGCAGCTGTGAGAACAAGCTTCCCATGAGATATTTGTTGCAAATATCATTTTATTTTGTTCTTTTTCGCAAAGTTGCAAACAATAAAATCATTTCAATAGTCAATCTCTTTCTTGGATGCATTGGAAATTCACTTGCACATGATCAACTTGAATTTATCTAGTTAGGAGTAGGAGGTGTACTGAATAAGCTCACATTTTGATCATTTAGTTTTTAGTTTCAGTTTGATTTGTAGTGAAATAAATAAATGAATAAGACTCCATATCCCAATGGAAATAAAGAACTGGTATGGTTCATTTTAGATGGCAAAATCATTTCGGATTTGCAAAGTGTAGCTTCAAAGAAGGTTGCAACGTTCAGAACTCCAAAGAATGGAAATGAAGGCATAGATTATGCAATTCTTGATGTCTCACAAGGACAACATCATCCCCAGATGGAACCAATGTTAGTACCAAAACCTACATAATTTCTCTTCCATCCTTAAACCTAGCTAATTCATCCACAAGTCTTCCTCAAAGTTAATCTTTCTTTTCTCTGCTTTGTACTTCATGTGTTTTTTTCACCTTTTGGTTTGATTTCCCTTGCTTTGATTTAATTTTCTTTCTTCTTTCTTAATATATGATTAAAATGATAAAAATATTTCATTCACCATCAAGGATGGATTATTTCATTATGTAAGTTGCAAGTTTTCTCTTAATCTATGAGGCTAAATCCTATGTCACTGTGAAAAGAGTTTTGTTTTTGCAACACATTTTCACTAGAATTGCACTACAAAAACCCAGGTATTTTGACAACACATGTCAAAAACATCATTTGGAAACAATGTTGAATCGACACATCCTCTATTCATTTCAATATTTCAAATCATATATTATCCATCAAAGGCGGCTATTCAGTTCATTATAACATGAAATCATGAAGAGTACCTCTCAATTCCTATCCTTTCAACGGGTTATCATTGAAGGTTATGGTCACGGCTGTTACATTCCCTATTATTTCTTAAATTAAAATTTTTATTTATTTCAAGATTAATACATGTGATGAGTCTAATATTTCTTTGTGAGAGGAAAATACGATTATTGCAGGTATAATTAAACCCTAAATTGTAAAGGAAAAGTTTTTGGTTAACACAGGACCTAGGATTTATTGTTGCTAATGGCATAGCACAGAGGTGTTTATCTCCTTAGATTGGAACTGTTATAACCCTAAATTGCACTACCCCTACTTACTTGGCATCAGGCCAACTCATTGCCCTTCATTTCCAAAGCCATGTTGAACAACTCTTCTAAAAAATCCATTTTTAAAAAGAAAACGCTGGCAGGCCCACTACAGCCCGCGGGCCCCGCTGGCAGGCCCACTACAGCCTGCGGGGGCCCCGCTAGCAGGCCCACTACAGCCCGCGGATACCTAACAAAGCAAAAAATCAGGAAACTTTTCGCCCGGACACGAGGCTTTTTGTCAGTTAACTGGAACTCCCGGCCATGCATGGCCGAGAGTTCGCCTAAAACCCTAGCTCCTTCTAGCCTATAAAAGGAGGGGTAGGGGTACTATTCAAGAAAGGAAAAATCATAGCAAAGAAACTCTGCCAAAATTGCCAAGTCCATTATTGTCCCAACCCTTTAGCCTTGCCTCAAGCTTTAGGAGGAATTCAAGCAACAGCAGTTGGAGGACAAAAGAAGAGGAGGAGCCCAGGATCAGGATCGAGGAACGGTGGTCGATCTCTTAAATCATTGTAAGTTGATTCATATTGAGATTAATGAAAAAGATACTTTTCCTGTCCCGAATACATGAATCTTATCTATGTTAGTTGATTTATGTTTGATCTCTAACCCCCTAGTAGATCAGTAGCATGCATGTGTAGTTCTGTCTTGATTGCAGGAAAGCTTTGTGGAAGGAGTAGCAGCAAGGGGATAAAGGCTCAACGGGGGATCTACTTCAACCGTCGATAAAAAGGTTAGTTGATTCTTCCCATGTTTGCATGAGAAAAGGGGTTGAGATTTTGGGTAGAAGGTTAAAAGTTAAATCTTAAGGGTCATGATCTGCGTACAAGTTTAAATCCCTAGCTTGTTAGTCCATAGGGTAGAATACCCCACAACAGAATTGGAGACTCCACTGGGGAGAGTCTTACTCTTAGGGTTTCCGGATTTGGTTAAAGATCTTTTGGGTAGATCAAAGAAGTAGAGCTTCAGTTTCTTCGCTTATTTTGTTTTCTGTTAGTCAAAAGCTAGCAGGGAACCTGGTCATCAATACCAGTTTTCCTTGACTGACGCTTGACATTTAGTCTCGGGACACACAGAGGTACCCGCGGCCTGCAAGAGGCCTACACGCGGGTAACCCACGCCCTAACTGTCTATAGCACACGTGTATCCGCGGGCTATAGTAGTTTCAGTAGCATGTAGTTTTCAGGAAGCTAGAGAGGCAGTCTCCTCTTCCCTGTCAGAAGTTTATCTTCTCAGGGGGATTTCTGGATCCTGTCTGGATCTTGATTGGTTTATTGTCTTGTGTTTCAGTCTGTCTTGTTGTGTGTTTCTTTACATTGGTTTTTCTTTTTTGCAAATTTGCTTTTTCTGTTAAAGTGATAGCATCTCAGCCTGTCAGAGACTCTGGTTGTCAGTACCATAAGCCTTTTTCAGGACTAGACTATCTGTGTGTGATTTTATCTTAGTTTTTAAACATACCCGCGGCCTGCTTAGGTTTAGCACATGGGTACCCGCGTGTTGTAGTAGCGCAGCACACGTTTACACACAGGCTGTCTTGGTGACAGTCGTGGATCTGTTAGGTAGCTTTTCAGCTTGGGTGGGGCAGTCATCCCCTCCTGTGGTGAGAAGAGATCCTCTCAAGAGTTTAGAGTCTGGGGATGCACAGTCAGCAGGTTAGGGCATTTCTCCCTTAGCTTGTGCTTGTTATTTGATTTTTTGATAGAAAAGACAAAAGAGAAAAAATATTTATTTCATGGTTTTTAGGCAAGTGTTCGAATCGGTGTTGTCTTGATTGCTTTTTAGTATTTTTGTGCTCTGATTCTGTTTACGATCTGCACTTTAAGCCAGAGTTTTCTTTCTTGGTTTTTATCTTGTCATCATTTTTCCTAGTTGCATTATTTTGCAATAAATAAATAAATAAATTTCCTCTTTTTCATTGTCTTCTTGGTTTGAAGATTTTGTTGTTGCGTCAGTAGCTCGGAAAGAAGTCTTTTTGCATAAGTTTTTTCAGTACAGTTCAAAGTATAAGTAGCTCGCAGATCTGAGTGAAAATTTTGTAGGAGTGTTGCATGAAATCTTGTGAAAGTTGAAAAGAAAAGAAAAAGAATCTTTTTGAAAAGTTGATGGTTTTGCATTGTTTGAAGAAGTTTTTGTTTCCAAGCATTTTTTGTGCATTTTGCTTTGAGTCTTTTTTACACATCATCAGTTTCACTCTCGCACCTTGTGACTTAATAATCCCATTAAAAGCAACGCTCAATAAAATCAAGTAGACTTTTTTGTTTATAGGGTACATTCACTAGCTTTGGACTAGGGCCTTGGAATAGGTTGGAGAGTTAATTCTCCAAGGCCACCTAAACTAAACATTGGAGTCTGTCATTCAGGGAGTGTAGAAGTCCAGTTATGAAAAGTTATTTAGGACCCCCCTCTAACACAGGGGCTAAACACGAGGTCGCGTAAGGGAAGGCAGCGGAGATAACCCCTCCAAAGTTGGACCGAGC
This sequence comes from Picea engelmannii, assembly GCA_009831015.1. NCBI lineage: Eukaryota > Viridiplantae > Streptophyta > Pinopsida > Pinales > Pinaceae > Picea > Picea engelmannii. The sequence goes on from ML776695.1 coordinate 1,158,648, forward strand.
GTTGTGGAGAACACATATAGAGGATCTGTTAAGGGATTCCGTCGTTAGCATTTGCCACGGAGCTTCGTGGGTCTCGAATCCGTTCAAGGTACTCAGTCGTCTTCCGGAACACTTGCTCTCGATACCCTTGATAGGTTTCGGGCTTGATACCCTGCTCATTGTGGTCTACCCGACTGCCGACTGTACCTGCCTGATAGTTGTTCACGTGCTGGCAAACTAGTTGCCTATCTTTTCTAGGGACATACACAGGTGACTGCGGGGGTATACCACGGTACCTAGGGTGGACATCGGACCAACGCTTTGCAGAGTAGACCCGGAGGGTGCTTCTGTATTCGAGTTGCACTTGCACCGGTAAGGTACTCTAGTGTTGGTTGTTGTAACTGCTCTTCCTACTAATATAGTGCTTGCTTGATTTATCTTCTAGGGGATTTCTTTTAGTGCATGTTACTGTTTGTTCGTGTAGAATACCTTAGAGTGTCGTGAATCTTCTCACACAGTGGAGGATTCAGAGCTCCGTCGGTCACGAAGGCTTCTGGGCCTGCCGCCGGTGATACTGGAGCCACCCCCGCCACCCTTGAGGCGGAAGCTTGACCATCTTGGGTCTTTCGAAGCAACCAGGGCTTTCGATCCCGAACAAACCCCCGAGGAATCGACCGCCAATCTTGGATTGGTTGAAACCTCAAACGCTGATTTTGGGCTGGACATTATTGTGCCAATTCAATTTTACGAAAGCCTATCAGCGCCTAACCCAGTTATGGAACAAATCACTTCCTCTGGGACTTCTTCCATTCCCATCACTGTTGTTACCACAAGAGACGCTTCTCCTAACTTGCCTTTGTTGTTGGTCCGGGCCTCCATGGTCTCGGCCGCAACTACGTCGCACAGTGGTCCGACGCCATCTATAGCGGCGGCCACACCTCCTTACACACCTAGTGCGATCGGTCCTCTGTTTTCATACTGTATGCCGAGTTCAGGTACAAGTCCTGCACTCACTTCCTCCATTTCACAGACTTTGGGTCTGGGGGTAGGGAGCTCTACTACTTCTCTGCAAGGTCAACCTAGGGGCATTCCTGTCCCCTTTAATGCTTTTCCTTATGCTGGGGGTCATATCCCTCCTTCATCCCCTTCGCTTGGTGGATTGCCTCAACAGTCCGCCGGGCTACCTGCACACACGAGTCCACTTGGAGCCGGGAGTCAAGGAACGCCTGTGCAAACTCAACCGGTAGGTTCATCGTTGTTCGTTTGGAACGGGATGTTTGGTAATAACACGTTCACATCCGCTGCTTTCCCATCAGGGGGCACACCTATTTTTGGACAGTCTACGCCAGCACAGGGTACTATTCCTGCGCTGGGAGCACATATACCAGGACCTTGGAACTCAGGACAAGGATCCATTCCTTCATCTGGAATGCCAGTCTAGGGAAACTCTTTCCACAACCAATGGAACCCCGGACATGCCTCTATGCCTCTCCCCACAGGACCAGCATGGGGGCATCCTTCCCAAAGTCCGTCAAATACGATGAACGCCCAACATCCTATGTCCTTCATGGGCAATAAGCAAATGATGTCTCCTCAAATGCAAAACCCTTACGCTGGTCAAGGCCAAGGTTTCTACCAAAACCCTGGCCAGCAACAAAACTTTTCCTGGCAACCTGGTGCCAGTCAAACCCCAGGACCCTTTTATCCCGGCTATCAGCAGCAGCCTAAACTACCTTTCTTGGCAACGTTACACTTGCCAGATTTAACACGGTTGTTGATGATCCCATATGTCACGATCCACGTTGGCCGCCTATGCCGACGAAGTTTCCTTCGGACATCCCAAAGTTCAAAGCCAATCCTAATGAAGATCCAGGTGATCACGTGACCACTTTCCACTTATGGTGTTCATCCAACTCGCTGAAAGATGACTCCGTCCAGTTGCGATTGTTTCAACGCACTCTTATTGGGAGTGCCGCGAAATGGTACATAGAGCTTGATCGTTCACGATATTCCTTTTTTGGCGAACTGGCTATGGCTTTCCTTAACCATTTCCAGTTACCTGTGAGATACGATGTCGGCACAGAGTTGCTAGCCAATTTAGAGCAGACGTCAGCGGACCATATCTCGGATCATATTCGAGAGTGGCGATGCCGAAAGAGTCTTATCAAAGTACCCATCCCACCAGCATTCCTGCTTGAGTGGTTCCTTAAGTCTTTAGTTCCGCAGTTATCCAAAGACGTCGCAACTTCAGGGGTCTTCTCTGAGGAAGAAGCCATCATGAGAGCTCAACAGTTTGAGCTTATTTATTCTCAGTCTGGTCTCTTGTACACCATCCTACCAGATGCACCAAGATCAATTCTAGATAAAACCAGACAGAGAGCCCGACCGCATGCTGACGGTATCGTTGGTTCGGCACAAACCAAGCCCGTTGAGCAATTGACTAAACAATTGCAGCAGTTATCTATACAAAACTCAGCGGACAGCCAGACTCCTGCTTTGGCTGCCCCTCCTACTCAAACGTCGGAAGTGCACTCTGTACAGAAGACTAACCCAAAGGCCAACCAGCAGCCTGAAGGAAAGAAAAAACAACGCAAGAAGAGTAAAGGGGATAAGAAACAAACTGATAATGCTGGTGAGGGCACTACTGAAAAGAGGAAGGCTAGGTATCCGTGCAACCTTTGTGCGGAAGACCACCCAACCCATTTATGCCCTCGACTTGCAGAGGCCCAGAAGTTTTTCACGCAGCAACAACAAGCTGTGTTGACTAATCCCTTTCAGCATAAGCATAATTTAACTCAAGCCTCTGGAAGTACGGAGGGGGGCAGCCACAAAAACTTCCCTCCCCCAAACGCTTCATCTTCCGCGAACGTATATATGATGAAAAGTGATGCTTTCATAGCGACTAGAGCTCACGACTATAGCAAGCCAAGCGCCTCTGATAAGGGCAAAGAAGCCGAGATCCCATCTCTTCCCCTACATATTGAGAAGACATTGGGTGAAACAATGACTCGCATCCCAAAAGGTTCGTTTAAACGATCTTCTCATAATCCAAACGCAAGGGCCGCCCAGAACTACTCTGTGGTGGAAGATTTGTCACAAACCCCTTGTGCTATGTCCGCTTTGGAGGTCCTCCAAAGTTGCCCTGCTCAGAGAAAAGCCTTGTTGACTGCTTTGGGCTCTACTGAGACTTGTAATCCGGGAACGATCATGTTAGATACGACTGACTTGAAACCTCGTTTTCCTTACCACGTCGCATTTTAGATAGTAGTGGCTCACCCCACGAAAACCTTTACACGAAATATCTTATGCACGGTGGTAGACGAGGGAACTTCGACTTGCATTATGTCTTTAGCATGCTGGAAAGCCATTGGTCAACCTGAGTTGTCTCCATCACCTACTCTTCTTACTGCGTTCGATGGTCGTTCTTTCCGACCGCACGGCATCATCCCTTCTTTCCCTGTGCAGTTAGGGGGAAAGACCGTGTGCGTCGAAGTAGAGGTAGTCGATGCCCCCATCGATTACAATCTATTGTTAGGTCGTAGTTGGACTTATGCAATGCAAGCGGTGGTCGCGATAGTCTTCCGAGTCCTCTTGTTTCCACATGAAGGCCAGATCGTGACCATTGATCAGTTATCCTTCTCTCGACCTGACCCCGCTTTGGGGGCATCCACGGTTCCCATGGTAGATAATCCTCAAGCCGGTGTCGTTAACATAGGAGTTGGTTTGTGCCCATCTTTGATGGGTACTTTCAATTATCCACCTCCTCATAGCGATGCCAAGTTTATTTCGACTCACCACAAGGCTGAGATTTTCCATGTTTCGTCGTTCCGCACGACTTACTTTCAGGATCTGTGCACTCTTCCTTCCCCATCAGACACGATGGATGCGACAGGGCATGCGGGCATGTCTACGCCCTTGTCGTCCGCTGAAGTAGCGTACTCTTTGGTTTAGCAAACTTCAGCTACTCCCGATCCGATTCCAGTACCAGAGTTGGATCCACTCCTTGAGCCTATCTGGGCTCAGGATTCTCTTGTCAACACCGATTCGTTAGACTTAGTCTTTCCTTCCGACGAAGCTATAATCAAAGAAATGACCGGTCTGGACAAACCCTGGGAAGATCTTCATCACGGATCATACTTCCTCCCGGAGTTACACCGAATCAAGGCAGGAGAATTCACTATCACCATGACGAGAGATCAGCCTTGTCCCATTAACCTCTTAGCTACACAGGATATTTATGCTGAGGGCAATATGGCGACTATCGCTGAAATGATGCCTATCAACATCTCCCGAACCCCCGACGTTGTGGAGAATGTATTCATTGGAGCGGATTGCTCCCCCGAAGAGATTCAGATTTACATGGATCTTTTCAAAGAATTCCGTGACGTTTTTGCCTGGTCTTACGAAGCGATACCTGACATCGACCCACAAAGTGTCGATCATGGGCTACCTTTGTTGTTTTTCAAGCTCGCTTTGAGACCCA
>ML776695.1:1163530-1197744 GCA_009831015.1 Picea engelmannii
GTTTCTTCACACTCGTTAAATTGGTCCAGAAGAACGTTCCTTAAACGGGTCTCCTTTTAAGCCCTTTTCAGACCCTCTAAACATGAAAAGATTGCCGAGCGATCTTGTGACCCTTCACGCTCGTTAAACTGAAATTTGAAGTCGCGTCTGTCCGGCGGTAGTTTACCCCTTTTTCGGTCCAGACAGTCAACTGTACGAACAAAGGAGTGCTCTATTGAATTTCCATTTTTTAGAAGAGTATCCTCAGGTATAATTTTATTCCTTTTTCGGGCCTGAGGGACTAAATTTACGAAAAAGAAACCCCCCCGGAGTCCATAGTTAAGCTCTTTTCAGACTCCCTAAAATTGAAAAGATTGCCGAGTGACCTTATTCTTTCGCACTCGTTAAACAGTCCAGAAGAACATTCCTGACGGAGTCCATAGTTAATCTTTTTTCAGACTCCTTAAAATTGAAAAAATCGTCGAGTGATCTTGTCCTTGTCACACTCGTTAAAATGGTTTTGAATTGACGTCTAGTGGGTGCTAGTTTACCCCTTTTTCGAACCAACTAGACTATTGACGAAAAAGGTACCCCAATGGAGTTTCCTTTTATGCTTTTTCAGACTCTCTAAACATGAAAAATCACCGAGCTTCCCTTCTTTGGGCTCGTTAAACTTACATCGAAGGACGTTACCATTGTGTGTTCTATCAACTGCATCTGCATCCTTTACCTTTCAACCTAGTAATAGTTTGCCTTTGTGTCTTAACACCTTTGGCCACTGGAGGATTTTTCCCGAGTATCATTTCCTAGAACATCAATCTTGTCTTTGTGCCTTGAGCTTGTATGTTTGCTATGCTCGTTCCTCCACTGTAACGTAATATTCTTTTATTCTTTTTCGAAATATTCAAAAAGAACAAAAAAATCAAATATACCCCAAAAAGAGGATGGGAAAAGTATTTTCTTTATTGGCAGAATTATGGGTCACCCTTGGATAAAGCACATCTATCCATTTGATTCATCAGAATTTGGGATTTAGTGTGACCTTAGGTAGCCTTGCTCACTATATTGAGTTGTGTCCTCCACCGTTTGGTTACTCTTCCAAACATATGGAGAGTTTGCGTGGCCTCCTACTTCGTAGACTTATGATTACCAAATATGTTGCCTGAGTCTTATCACTTGTAGTGCTATTGTCCAATGGAAGTTTGTTACTTAGCCTGAGTCGGCCACTCTGCAATATGTCTCTTGACCGCATACCCGGCCATCCTGAACGTCCAATCAAGTCTTTGTTCGAAATCACTGAAGCCTTCAGTCCGATCATCAAGATTATCATGTCCGTCACTGACGAGCCGTCGAAGACCTCTGGGTAGTGCAGTCGTACACTCATATTACACTCCTACCCAAGTTTTAGAATACTTTGAAGTTGTTTCTCGAGCTCTGAAGTACAGCCATCAGGCCGAATCAGCTTCTGAGAGATGGATACTTTCTATGTATATCTTTCTGATTTCGAGATGTAGCTCCGCTGTGTATTGTTCGCGGATACTCTTTATTTGACATGGATCTACAGTGTATTTGATTGGTAGCCATGGTTCTGATTTATCCCGAGCATGGGTATGCCCGCCTCGGTGAGACATTTGATATTTTTTGCAGACGGCACTTTCCGATTCCTGATTCTTGGGCTCACTCATTCAACATATCAGTACAGATTGGTAAAGAATTGGTAATGTATTTCGGCCATCAGATTCTCTTCTGACCTCACACATTAGGGGGCATCTATTATAACCCTAAATTGCACTACCCCTGCTTACCTGGCATCAGGCCAACTCATTGCCCTTCATTTCCAAAGCCATGCTGAACAACTCTTCTAAAAACTCCATTTTTAAAAAGAAAATGCTGGTAGGCCCACTACAGCCCGCGGGCCCCGTTGGCAGGCCCACTACAGCCCGCGGGGGCCCCGCTAGCAGGCCCACTACAACCCGCGGATACCTAACAAAGAAAAAAATCATGAAACATTTCGCCGGGACACGAGGCTTTTTGTCAGTTAACTGGAACTCTCGGCCATGCATGGCCGAGAGTTCGCCTAAAACCCTAGCTCCTTCTAGCCTATAAAAGGAGGGGTAGGGGTACTATTCAAGAAAGGAAAAATCATAGCAAAGAAACTCTGCCAAAATTGCCAAGTCCATTATTGTCCCAACCCTTTAGCCTTGCCTCAAGCTTAAATTAGGAGGAATTCAAGCAACAACAGTTGGAGGACAAAAGAAGAGGAGGAGCCCAGGATCAGGATCGAGGAACGGTGGCCGATCTCTTAAATCATTGTAAGTTGATTCATATTGAGATTAATGAAAAAGATACTTTTCCCGTCCCGAATACATGAATCTTATCTATGTTAGTTGATTTATGTTTTATCTCTAACCCTCTAGTAGATCAGTAGCATGCATGTGTAGTTTTGTCTTGATTGCAGGAAATCTTTGTGGAAGGAGCAGCAGCAAGGGGATAAAGGCTCAATGGGGGATCTACTTCAACCGTCGATAAAAAGGTTAGTTGATTCTTCCCATGTTTGCATGAGAAAAGGGGTTGAGATTTTGGGTAGAAGGTTAAAAGTTAAATCTTAAGGGTCATGATCTGCGTACAAGTTTAAAGCCCTAGCTTGTTAGTCCGTAGGGTAGAATACCCCACAACAGGAACCATATACGATTGAGCTCTTGGATGCTCTACCAAAAGAAGAACAAACATTGAACTCATGTCTAAGAAAGAAATCTAAGGATTTTGAGTAAAGTACAAGCTTCATCAATCTAATCCATGCTACATGAAAATTTTGGAAATGACTGTTTTAGAGTATAAACTCAGGCACAATTTCCGAGAAAATAGTTAGGAATTTGGAAAGTATGTAGAACACCCATTTGTAGAATGGTCTCATCTGGTTGACATGCAGACAGTTTGCCAAAATTTTCAATAGAATGGTATATATCCTCGATTTATTAAAACCATTTTTGCCAGAATTTCCGTCTCTAAAAAAAATCAATAGCCAAACAATATTTAGATCACTTCCATATTTCAAGTCAACAGTTACATATTTAAATCCACCTTTCCAGGAAAAGGATATTTCAGTTATGAAAATTTAGGAAATACCAAACACCAAAATACTATTCAAGCATGAAGAAAGCCTCAAGGTTTTGCAAAAGATGAAAATTTTACCAGTTTTGACTCATGCTACAAAAAGAAACAGTTTTTACAGTGCCCCTGTTTTGAATATGGTTAAAGCACAACAAGAACTTGAAGGATTATTATTTGAATAGGTTGAAGACTAAAAATTCCAAAGACCAAATCAGGATAGAGATTTGAAGGATTATTATTTGAATAGCTTTGTTCTTGCAAATCACTCGTCACTTGAACAATTTTCACAGAAGAAATGATAGCACACTATGAGGATACAAGGAGAAATACCTTCTTTAGCCAATTGATAAATATCAAGCAAAAGGGTTCAGTTATAGAGCACATTGAGAACTTCCAAAGATTGAATATAAAGGTAAAAAATATTCTATATGAGCACTTGATTGATGTATTCATAGGAACTTAAAAGGATAACATTCAACATGAGGTTCACCTTTGGGAACCCAAATCATTGGAGAATTCATTTAGGGTGGCAATAAATGTTGAAAGTAAAAATATGGCTATGGCTACTAGAAGGACCAATCCTAACATCTATAGAGAGAATAATGCTCCTTCTTCTAAAACACCTCAACCTACAAGGTTGACACCTCAACAATTAGAGGAAAGAAAAACAAAAGTTTTATTATTTAATTGTGACAAAAAGTACAGTAAGGGACATAAGTGTGGTGAGAAGAAATTATTCTACATAGATTGTGAAGAGGAAGAAGAAGAAGAACAAGAACCATCTCAATATGAAAATGTAGAAGCAATTTTGTCTAAAGAGTTGACTCCCATGATATCGTGTAATGCATTGGCTGGAATTAGCACTCCTAAAACCCTCAAGATCAAAGGATATATCAAAAAGAAAAAGCTAATAGTCCTAATTGATTTTGGAAGTACTCATAATTTCATTCACTATAAATTAGCTAAAGATATAAATTTATTTGTATATCCAGCACCAGAGTTTGAAGTAATGATTGCAAATGGAGGAACTATCAATTGCTCAGGAAAATTCAATAAGATCAATCTTACTATGGGGGAATATGTAATCAATATTCCAATGATTGCTATACCCATGGGTGGTGCTGACGTTGTACTAGGAATCCAATGGTTACAACCATTAGGAACAATGGATTTTAATTTTCAAGAACTTTTCATGAAATTTTCAAAGGAAGGAAAATAAATTGAGTACAGAGGTATCAAAGGGAAACCCAATAAGGTGATAAGCTCTAATGGCATGGAAAAATTATTGAAAAAGGGGCATCAAGGTGTTATTGTACAACTATGCTCACTAAATTTTCAAACATCTAAGCCATCTATTCCTCAAGATCTCCAAAGGATCATTGATAAGCATCCCAAAGTATTTGAAGATATTCCCAAAGGTCTTCCACCCACTCGAAAGAATGATCATGATATTCACCTAATTCCTGTGAGTGTTCCTCCTAACGTCAGACCATACAGATACCCTTACACCCAGAAGAGTGAAATTGAGTGCATGGTTGAAGAAATGTTAGAGGATGGCATTATTAGACCTATCCAAAGTTCTTACTCTGCAATGGTGATAATGGTATTCAAGAAATATGGCTCATGGCATATGTGTCCAGATTATAGAGAGCTCAACAAGATCACTATTAAAGATAAGTTTCCCATTCCCGTCATTGATGAGTTGTTAGATTAACTACATGGAGAAATCTATTTCAAAAAGTTGGTCTTCGTTCAGGGTATCATCAGATTAGAATGAAGGAAGAACATATCCCGAAAACATCATTCTGAACTCATAAAGGCCATTATGAGTTTTTGGTCATGCCTTTTGGCCTTACAAATGCGCCTTCCACATTCCAAGGGTTGATGAATTCCATTTTCAAGCCCTTCCTTCAAAAATTTGTGTTAGTATTTTTTGATGAGATACTAATCTATAGCAAGTCTTGGGAGGATCATGTGTGAGATGTTGACAAGGTGCTACAACTACTAAAGGAGCAACAACTATATGCCAAACCATACAAATGTTTCTTTGGAGTGAAGGAGGTAGCGTATTTGGGCCATATTGTATCTCATGAAGGTGTTAAGGTAGACCCTAACAAGATTAAGGCCATGATGGACTGGCCGATTCCCAGAACATTGAAGAATCTTACAGGATATTTGGGTTTGACAGGTTACTACTGCAAGTTTGCTCGACACTATGGAAGAATAGCAACACCTTTAACAACACTAACTAAAAAGGATGCATTTTCATGGACTCTAGAGGAAACTAAATCTTTTGAACAATTTAAAGAGGTGATGTGAAAAGCTCCTGTCTTCACCACTCAAGACTTCACAAAAACCTTTATTGTGGAATGTGATGCCTCGAGAAATGGAATTGGTGTTGTCCTAATGCAAGAAGGAAGGCCCCTAGCTTTTGAAAGTCGACCACTCAAGGGAAAGGACTTACACAAACCCATTTATGAGAAGTAAATGATGGCAATACTACATGCATTGAAGAAATGACATCCTTACCTAATAGGTAGGCACTTCAAGGTCAAAACAGATCATGATAGTCTTAAATACTTCTTGNGGGTAACCAAGATATTGGGTTATGATTTTGAAATCGTCTATAAAAAAGGGAAGAAAAATGTTGTGGTAGATGCACTCTCAAGAAAGGATGAAGATGTTGAGACCTTTCTCTGTGCTATCTCGATCATCCAACCCGATTGGATAATAGAAGAAAGGGATAAATGGAAGAATGACGAAAAAGTGTGGACTCTCATTCAAAGGTTGGATAAGCATTCTGGTACATTAGATACATTTACATGGAAAAAGGATTCACTATGGTACAAAGATATCTTATATTTATGTAAGAACTCCCAACTCAAACAAAAGGTACTATTGGAATTGCACATCTCTCCAGTAGGAGGGAACTCGGGATTTTTTAAAACCTACCATAGGGTCAAGAAGGAATTTTTTTGGGATGGTCTTAAAACTGATGTTCAAAGGTTTGTGGAAGAATGTTTGGTTTTCCAACAAAATAAGGTGGAAACAATTAAGACCCCAGGTCTGTTACAACCATTAGCAATCACAAGTCAACACTGGGAGGAGGTTTCCATGGATTTCATCATAGGGTTACCTAATTCTTAAGGAAAGAGTGTCATCATGGTGATTGTTGATAGACTGGCCAAGTACGCACACTTTTGTGCACTCTCTCATCCCTTCAAGGCCAGTACAGTTGCCACCACATTCATGGATATAGTTCAAAATCTACATGGCAACCCAAAGATTATTGTAAGTGACAGAGATCCTATCTTCACTGGACATTTTTGGACATAATGTTTTTCTTGTTTGGGTACTCAATTGGCTCATAGCTCATCCTATCATCCTCAATCTGATGGACAAACTGATATAGTGAAAAAATGTCTTGAAGGCTACCTTCGTTGCTTTTTCTTTGATAAACAAACACAATGGTTCAAATGGTTACCCTTGGCAGAATGGTTGTATAACACTTCCTTTCATACTGCAACAAAAATGACACCATTTATAGCACTCTATGGATACCACCCTCCTTCCATCACTTCTTCTCTAAAAGAAAAATCAAAGGTTCAAGAAGTGGAAGATCACATCGAGCATCAACAACAAGTTCTCCAAATATTAAAGGACAACCTGACCATGGCACAAAATTGCATGAAACAACAAGCAAATCAACATTGTAGTGAAAGAATTTTTGAAGTAGGGGATTGGGTGTTTTTAAGACTACAACCATACAAACAGATGTCCCTCAAGCAAGCCAAGAAGGATAATAAATTATCACCAAATTATTATGGCCCTTATAAGGTGTTGCAAGAGATTGGTACTATGGCATGCAAATTGGAGTTTCCTGCATCTTCATGAGTACACCCAATTTTCCATGTTTCATGCTTAAAGAAGGTTATAGGTGACAATATCCCAGTTCAAACTATATTTCCATAACTTGACGAGGAAGGAAAAATCATATTGGAGCCGGAAGCCATGCTAACACAAGAATTCACCAGCTGAGGAGGTTTCCCCCTCAAAGAGGCTTATTATCTGAATCTCTCTCTTTTTCAAGGCATTGAGTACTTATTATGAGGTTTTTCTATGCTATATTTATATTTGGTTCTTAACATGTTGAAATATATTGTATTCATCAAGGATGAGCAAGTTAAAATTCCGATGTACCTGATTGGGATGACATCTTTCATAAGTTAAAAGATACAATATGATGATCCCAAGACATTGGAGGAAACCATAAGGTGCACTAAATTTCTTGATGACCAGAAAAGGGGAAGACTGACTTTCTAAAAGGATTGAGAACACAAGATGAAAATCAAGGTGGAACAGAGGAAGAAGGGGACTAATACAACATTTTTCAAAAATATTGCACAAGGACATCCAACTCTTAATGAGCCTATAATGATAGAGATAGTGAGGAAAAAAACAAGGCAACAATCTATTCAATGTTGGGGTTGTGGTGGAGATCATATGCACGTATATTTCCCTCAAAGACATGAAAAAATGAGGATTGGGAACAATGTACATCAAGTTGTGATAGTTGAAGATATGGGTAGAAATTTACCTAGGATTTGTGTAGCCTTGGATAACAAGTAAGCTAAGATTCAGTCACACATTATTGAAGTGGAAGGTAAGATTAATGACAAACCCATTGTTATTTTAATTGATTCAGGAGCTAGTCATAGTTATATAGATCCTAAGATGGTGGAAAGATTCCAATTGCCAAGAATAAAACTTGGAAAACCTTGGTTGGTGTCGTTAGTTACTTGGGAAAAAAGGAAAATTAATGAGATGGTCAAGGCATCTCCAATGGAAATGAATGGACTGTGCACAAAATTTGATTTAAATATCATACCTTTGGGCTCATATGATTTCCTCATTTGTATGGATTGGTTGGACCAACATCATTTTTATAACCCTAAATTGCACCATACATGCATACCTGGCATCAGGCCATCTTACTTGCTATCTTTGCCAAGCCATCACTGAGCAGCTCTTCTTAAAAACCATATTTTTGAAGATGTATGTGCCCTGCACTACTACTTCCCATGTACACATTCTTGTTGAACCACTACAACGCATGTACGTATGATATCTGCACCATTACATCCCATGTATACCCACAAATGTTGCAAAAATTAAAAAGTTGCAAGGAATTCATTGAGATTACGGGCTATTGGGTAGTTTCCCAACTGTTCCACCATCTATAGCCCATCATCCAATCAAATAACCATCCTTTTTTCATATAAAAGGAGGTGTTGGGGTCTCATTTCAAATCTAAGCATATGAAGAATGAAACTCTTCCCATTTCACTTCCCCCCATTGCCCCAAGAATTTGTAGCCACATTGTGAGTTTTGATCTACAATTCCCTATTCTTTCCTTTTTCCTCATTCATAAGCCTATGCCATTTCTCTAGAGAGAATTGTGAGAGAAGAAAGATATGTGGAAATAGTTGGAGCTTGGTGAAGATGAGCCCGGACTAGGTTCAAGGAGAAGTCGTCGATCTCATTGTAAGTAAACTTTGTGATTCTAATAAAAGAAGTACTTTTTCTATCCCGCCATATGATGTGTTCAATATTTATCTTTGATTCATGTTTTATTATGACATCTAACCTGTTATCACACTAATTTGCCTTGGGTCTTTAGCCCTTAGTTTCATCTTTTCCTAAGCCTTTAGATTTTAATTTTTTGATTTACCCTTTTAAAAGTGTGTTTTGTTTAGATCCCCTTGATAAATAAAGTGTTTAGTCATGACTTATGTTTTGATCCCCTTATGAATTGTCACTAGGATTGATTCACCCCCACAAATAGCTTGATTTGATAGGCCATTTTCCTCATTCATACCCTCATTGTCTTGTTGTCCTTTTTCTTACCTGTCCAATCATTTTTTGAATGAAGCATTGTCAAATCATCAAGAGTTTCCGTAGTGCATTTCCCATCCATCATATCCTACCATGTTTTATGATTGCAATGTTGATGTCATCTCTTCCTTGTTTTTAGTGCCAGGAGTTGGTTAAAATATGCTTTCAAGATCTCATAATTACGAGCTCTGATAACAGTTTGTGATATTTGAAAAACTCAAGATTACTGCGTTGTGCAAACTCCCAATTCTGACCAGTCAGCACTAGCTCTACCAGATCTGATGCTGAGGTAGATTTAAAAGCTGAGATGATTGTGAATTCTTCCTAAAATATTGTTGGGGCTTCAAACTAATTTTATTCCACATGTATTATGTGTTTTCCTACTCTACACATAAAATTTCAAGGAGAGTTGGTGCTTAGATGTTTGGTTATCGGGCTTGCATAGTTGGAGGAGATATTTCCTCACACCATCCTATCATTTTCTTCCCTCCTTTTAAACTTGTAAATCTCATTACCTTCATATCGAAGTTTAATAAATCCTCCCACCATTGCCACTAAGCTCACATCATCCAAGCAAGTTCTATCCTTTGCATGTGTGATGTGCTACCTAGAGGCATTGCCCAACCACATTGTTTCTACCCTGCCTCCTATGAAACTTAAGTCAGAAATTTTCTACAGAATTTCAAAGGCTCGTTACAGGGTATCCTCTCATTTTCTAAGTGTTCATACCTACACAAATCCAAGGGAGGGATTTCCAAATCCAATTTTAGCTAACTAGCAATAGGTATGGTTTAAGGGAAGTTCTTGAAAAAGTGCAACCTTGTCCACTTGAACCTTGACTTTAGATCCTCCTGGTTATCACCACTCCATAGTCATAAGAAGTTCTTATCCTAAACTATGGATACTCCTCAGATGAAGAAGTCATGCAAGGGAGGTAAAGTGGTGAGGACTGAGCCTCTAGACATGCATCTATTCAAGGTAGAGCCCATGGCCAAAGAAGGTTTTCAAAGGGTGGGATGCCTCTCCTTCTCCCAAAATATGCAAAGAGGTCATCGTGAGGTGACAAGGCACTTTTCCTTACATTTTGATGGCTTAAAGACCAAGGTAGGGGACTTACAATTTCAGGTGTCTGAGGCCTCTATTTCAGCTACAGCAGGAATCCCTATCAGAGGTGAAAAATGGTTTAAATCCATGGCCTTAAATGTAGCCTATGGAAAAGATTTCCGTAAGCCTGAACATCAAGCTAATGATCTGACTAAAGGTGTGCCAAGGAATCATCTAATTGAGCAGTTTCACAGGATATTGAGGATCATTCAGAGGTAATTTACATGTGAAGGGAGGTTCAATGCATTATACCAGTACCATATAAGGATTCTGTTGCATTGTACTGGCAAAATTGAAATGAACATTCCCTACTATTTGCTAAGGAGCATAGGCAAGATGTCAAACAGGGTTCACTCCAAGTCTAAGGCTGTGAATATTAGCATCTTTCACTTTGGATTGATTAGAATGTTGGTTTCTGAAGAGCCAGGTAAGAAATATACCTCATGGGAACATTTCATTATTTTTTCTCATTTTAAGGTTGATATAGAAGCTACTCCTCAGTCGCAGGTAGCAAGCCCTTCACCATCCACTAGTGATACTAAATAAGGTACAATAAAGAAGAGAAAGAGTAGAGATCATGTTCAATATCAAGAGGCCATCAAGGAGGTTGCAGGAACTGTGGAGGAGGCTTATCATTCTCCACAAAGAGAGATTTCACCCCCTCGTCCACCAGAGTTAGAAGAATCCCCTACTACTACTAAAACTATAGAAAAGAAAGGGAAGAAGCTTCACTTCTCCTCATCTCCTCCAGCATCTAGTACCAAGGTCAAGAAACCTTTCACAAGATCATCAGCTCCTAAATAGGTTGTTGAAGAATAGTCCCTACCAAAAGCCTTTATCCTACAAAAGAAGAAAGGTAAAGGCATTGTAAATCCTATGGAGAAGAAAGAAGAAACCCCTATATAGAAGAAGAAAGATAAAGTCAAAGGCATCAAGAAGCTTCATGAGATAGACAACATAGTTCCTATCTAGTAGGAAGAGAAAACCATGAAAGATCCTGTAGAGACTATTCACATCACTACTCCACATAGCATCCAGACATTCAAAAGATTGATCAAGAAACTTAGGGATGCTAGGAAGGAGGTGGCTCATTTTAAAGAAGAAGACATGTCTGACAGGGTTAATATTAAAGAACTCATCGATGGCTACACCCACACTCTTGACCTAGCAATATTTTTCACAAGAAAGGCACAACCTCTCCATAGGCAGCTCAAAAACCTTTATAGGCAGAACAAAGACTTTCAGTCTTAGAAAAGAAAGCTCATAGCAAAGTTGCAACATTCTCAAGATGAAGTGGCTCAAAGGAACTTGCAGGTATTGGTTGAGGCTACTATTGAAAAGGAGAAACCAACAGCCAAGGAGATCATAGTTCCATTGAAGAAGCATGTCACTGCTAAAAGGAAAAAGATTGTTATTCCAAAGGAAGGTTCTCCTTCTCCAAGAAAGAGTGTCAGGTTAAGTGTCATGTTAATCAAGTGGTTGGTGAAAGGTGAGATCCATTTTTTAAGATGGTCCCTTTTTGCAAGGATAAAATATTGATGAAACACTACCTCTGCCACCTATACACGCTTCTAATACTTACTGTTCAGAGTTTTGGGTTTTCATAAAGAATTAATCCCTTCGGAAATAATAGTGCAGACATTCTATAATGCTATAGCGCTATGGAATACTATATTTTAGATGTTTCACCAGTATGCTACTTACAACACTTCCAAATCACCTAACACCAGTGGTGATGCTAATAATAGAGGTTTCTACCCATTTTGCACTTGTTCAAGTGAAGGTGTTGCAAACTGTGATGGAGCTACCAAAAGTTTAACAAGAACCACAGGCAGGCGCTACCTAATTTCCGGTAGGTGCTGCCAAATTCCTGGCAGAGACTGAAGTCTACACAAAGACACACCAGAATGGTGCTACCAAAATTCTCTACCTAAATTTTTGTAGAACATGAAGCTTGCACTAAGGATACGAAGATTCAGTGCTACCTATTTTCTACTTGTCTAGTTTTGGGGTCGCAGTACATAATCATGAAATTTGGTGAATGCACTACAAAGTGCACACTCAGAGTGCTACCCAAAGATGATACCAACAGATACTAGGAATCCAGGAGGGTCGAGCTAACAACTTTTTGGATAGCTGATGATGGATTGAATTGTAGAGACAACAGTTGGCAACATGATGAAAGTCACATGCCCCTGATGGACACATGGAAAACAAGGATTTACACACCAAAGGGAGATCGAGTTACTTCAAATATTGGTTGGATCAGTCACCAACACTTTCCAATTTGATAACATAGGTTGTTAGTCAAGTTGTTAGATGGAATATCTTCTTAGAGATTTTCATGGGAAGGATGCCAGCTCGCACCTCCAGCTGTTTCCTTCCTTTTTGTTATAAATAGATAGATGAAATGCTTCAGTAGGTTCGAATGGTTGAGCAAGGCTCCCTTATACGGTAATTTTCTTTATGAAGTTATTGTGAACTGGTTATGTAATTGATTTGAGACATCTTGGTTAATAGAAATCAACTTCTCTTTCCATATTATTTTCTTCTTATGCTAAAGTGTTCATGCTTTGAATGATTCACATGAATGGTTGTGGTGATATTATGATGTATGTTTGATTATTATATTATCATGATGTTTCTTTAGTGTCCTTAAGTTTTGAACTCAAGAAGTTTTTTTGTTAAGAATCTTTCTTCCTTAGGTTGTCTACAGACCTGATGTTTACATCAACCTCTACATTCCTCTCACTGAAGTCTTCACTATGTTCATACTTACTCCCACTTACTAATTGAAGTTAGCCAAGACCTTGACTGCTCGTACATGCTAGCCCTGGTTTCAGAATTGGAACATTATCATCTTGAGTCTTATCCATTTCACCCCTTAAAACGCTTTTACATTCACTTATAACCTGATGGGTACTGGGTTTGCCTTCCATGCAATCTGAAGGTGATTCCTAGTGCTAACATTTATTAGCACCGCTGTCGGGGAATGATTGGAAGACTTTTCCCTAGGATTAAATGACATAGATTACTAGTTTTGAAGGTGTGTTAGAACTTTATATCTCGAAGATTGTAGCTTGCACCTGGCTACTCCATTATTTCAGCTCTGGTGCCTAAAGGTAGAAATACGAGATCAAATCCACAATTACCTTTGGTTCCACCTGAGGCTGACCCAGAGAAGATAATCAAGAAGGGAAAGGCTTCTCAAGAAAGTTTTTTTACTGCTACTACAAGTGTTTCTGGTCAGTTGCATGATTCCACTATTAATACTCAAGTTCTTATATCAAGTAATGCTTCTTTACCTTCTACTTAAGTCTCTAAGAATATTGATTTTCAAAAGTTTCCTATTGAATACTCCTCTTTTAAAACTGATTTGAAAGAAGAAAGCTTTGAAATTCTTTCCTTCTCTGATATTTTAAAGTGGTATAGTCTTGAGAGTCTTGAGGAGTTTCCTACTTTAGGATTTTCTAACCCCCCTCCTGTTAAACTTTCTGCTTCCAAAGAAAAGGAAACCTCCTCCCCCTTGTAGAATTTACCATTTTCTTCCAAGACTCGACCTTCTGTTGTGAAAAATGAAATTTTCCCTTCATACATTCCTTTTTCACCTAAGTTGCACATAGTCAAGTCCCCTTCTCCTCCTTGTCCACCAAGAGTTCAAAATCTAATGGCAGGTGCTAACCCCCCTGCAAATAGGATGGATTCCATAGTGGTTGCAAGATATGACCCTCTTGTCTTACCTCATCTAGTGAATGCCCTCCCTCCTGGAGATTATTTGAAATACATGCCCAAATTCATGGGAGAAGAAGATATAACCACTGAGGAACATCTTGTTTCCTTCTACAACTATGCAGATAATCAAAACATTGAAAATGAGTATGTGTGGATGAGGGTCTTCGTACAAATCCTTTTTGGTGAGGCTAGGAAGTGGTTTAGAGGTTTGGCCCCTGGATCCATTACTGCCATTAAGGCACTATATGAGGATTTCTTGAGGCACTGGGGGGACAAAAAGGGCTTTTTGTACTACATCACTGAATTTGGGTCCCTAAAAAGGAAAGAGGGAGAGTCTGTCTTTGACTTTTATAAAAGATTTATAAAAATGTACAACAAGATTCCTCATGAGATAAAACCCATTGAAACCTCTACAAAAATCACTTATGCCGGTGCCTTTGACCCCGAATTTTTCCTTCTACTGAGAGAAATAAGATCATCCTCCTTAGTTCATATGAAAGATGCAGCCTTGGAGGTGGAATCCAACATAGTGGCATTTGATAAACTCAGAGGGAAATATGATAGGGACAGGAGAAAAACAAGAACTGAAGCCTCAATCTCTGATTCTCATATTGTTCATCCTCAAGTAGATGAGCTCACCACATTAGTAAAATCCCTTTCTACTGAGAGAGAGAATTTAAAACTAGAAGGAAAACAGACCTACATAAATACTCAAAATACTGATAACAGAGGTAACTTTAGAAGACCCAACAATGCTCCCCAAATCCTTCCTAGAGATTCGAGAAATAGAGAGAGATATGATCAAAGGGTACAAACTCCTTTACAGAACAAGCTGATTGTTGATGAAGAAGGAGAGGAGGAAGAAGGTGATCCTAAGATTCATTGCTTAGGTGACACATCTCCATCCCCTCACTTGACACAATTTGTTTATGAGAAATCCTTGATGGATATTCAAATAAATGAATTAAGTAAGGGAGAAAAAGAAAAAGAAAGTCCTAATAGGTATAATCTAAGATCCAAAAATAATGAAGAAAAAATTGATGCTCCTAATCAACCTACCCAAAAACAAAATTCTTTCAAGGCTATGACAGTTAGTAGTAAGGAAAAAGAAACTCAAAGTCCCCAAGTTTTGGTCAGAAATCCTACTCCTGTGACCAAAGAGATCCCAAAGTCTTCATCTTCTTTCAGCTTTGAGAACGAAATCCAAAAAATCAAAATCCCTATACCTTTTTTGGAATTGATAAAAAATAAATAATTTAAAAATTATCTCTCCAAAATGTTATAGCCCAAAGCCTCTCCAAGTGCCACTAATTCAGTAAATTTGCAAGATGAAAAACCAAAAGTCATCTTGGGTCCATTGATAGAAGATAGAGATGCTTCATCCCATCCTTTCTATACATCACTGAATATTCATGATAAGGTCCTACATAATTTTTTGATGGATTCAGGAGCATCCCACAATCTCATGCCAAAAAACATTATGGATGAACTTGGGTTAGAAATCAAAAAGACTTACCATGAGTTATATTCTTTTGACTCCAGGAAAGTGAAGTGTCTTGGAGTCATTAAGGATATAGTTGTGACCCTATTTCAGCTTCGCATGAAAAGCGTAGTCATGGATATAGTGGTGCAATGTTCCCCCCAAGTTTGACATGCTCTTGTGAAACTCTTGGATAGAAAGACTTGGGGGAACCTTGCAGATGGATCTCTGATATTCTACCATTATCATTTTTGGGGGGGAGCATAGAAGACTTTACAGGGAAGCTCAATTGGATTAAATCATTAGTGATGAAGAAAACCTGACAAATCATCCTATTTTTTCTCTTGATGCTGATTTGGGATCTAACATCTTGCAACTCACTGATACTCCTGAACCTCCTCTTGAAATCAGAAAATAGTATGTTACGTTTTGTGGGGAGTCTCCTCTAACCACCTCTATTTGGAATATGTTCTTTGATGGAGCCTCTTCTAAGGAAGGTGTTGGTGTTGGAGTGGTCTTTGTCTCGCCATCTCAAGAGACTATATATTTTTCATACAAACTAGAATTTGAAAATACTAATAATGTGGCAGAGTCTGAAGCTCTTGTATTGGGATTGAGGGTTGCTAAAGACATGGGGATAGAAGAGATATTAGTATTTGGGGATGTTGAATAAATAGTCCATCAGATTAAAAATATTTATCAAACGAAGAACCCTAGGCTTATATCTCATAGGAATGAAGTGTGGGGCTTCGTGGACAATTTTTTCTTAGCTTTTAACATTTCGTTTATTCCTAGAGAAGAGAATACCATGGCTGATTCTTTGGTTGTATCAACAAGTAATTTCAGAATTCCCTTACCACCTAAACTCAAGTATGATGTAGAATTCAAGTACAAGCCTTCTATATTGGACAATGTAAAATATTTGAAGGTGTTTGAAGATGATTTAGAACTTAAAAAATTCCTCGAGACTATTGATGAGTTTTCTGCATTACACATTGATCAGGATCATGATTATGAAATTAATCGTCATGATAATGTTTTCCTTAATAAAATTGCTAAACATCATATTGTACAACTACCTAACAACCGTATTCCAAAAGGACTAGTTCCTTTGGAAAGATTATTTGACAGAAACGATGTGACAGTAAAGGGGAAAGTGTCCACCGATGATGCTGACATTACTGAGTGCAATTTGGGAACATAAAAGGATCAAAAATATGTCAAGTTGTCAAGCATCCTATCAAGAGAGCAAAGGGAAGAATATATTGAGTTGTTAAAGGAATTTGCTGATGTATTCACTTGGACTTATTAAGATCTCATAACTTATGACACCAGTATTATAGAGCACAAGATCCCATTAAAGGAAGAGACTAAACCCTTTAGGAAAAAGTTGAGGAAAATAAATCCTATGTTGCTACCTGTCATGGAGAAAGAGGTAAAAAATATTTTATATGCTAAAATTATTATTCCTTTGAGGTATTTTGAATGGGAGGCCAACTTGGTCCCGGTGAGAAAAAAAAATGGAGAAATTAGACTTTGCGTTGATTTCCAGAATCTGAACAGAAATTCTAAAAGGTATAATTACGCTCTGTCCAAGATTGAGCACATATTACAGAGGGTGACAGGTGCGGCCAAGATGTTCATGATTGATGTTTTTTTCTGGTTATAATCAGATTTTTGTTTTTCCAAAAGATAGAGAGAACACTGCCTTCACCACCCCTTGGGGTACGTTTATGTATGCCAAGATGCATTTTGGTTTGATGAACGTAGGGGCAACCTTTCAACGAGCTATGGAAATATCATTTATTGGAGAGAAAGACAAGTTTGTTGTTATCTATTTAGATGACATAGCGGTGTTCTCTAAATCTAATAAAGAACACTATGATCATTTAAAAAAGGTCTTCTTGAAATGCAGAAAATTTGGTCTCTCTTTGAATCCAAAAACATCATTGTTTTCCATGAAGGAGAGGAAATTATTAGGGAATATTGTGTCAGCTGAAGGGGTAAGGATTGACGCCAACAGAGTTGAAGCTATCCAAACCTTGTCACTTCTTAGATCCAAAAAGGAGGTTCAATTGTTTTTGGGAAAAAATAATTTTTTGAGAAGGTTTGTGTCAAATTTTGCTGAGTTGGTCAAGTATATCACAATTGTGTTGAGAAAAGGTAATGAAATCAAATGGCCTGTTGAGTCCCATAATTCTTTTGATCAGATAAAGAAATCCTTGACTGAAGCCCTGGTCCTTATTAGCCCAGACTAATCCAATGATTTTCTTATTTTTTCTTTCGTTTCATTTGATACAGTAGTGGTTGTTTTATTATAGAAGATCGTTGAAGACTTAGAGCAGCCCATTGCTTTTTTCAAAAGGGCATTGAGAGATGTTGAATTAAAATATGACATCATGGATAAGCAAGTCTATTCATTGGTTAAATCTCTCAAGTCTCTTAGATTTTATGTGTTGCATTCAAGATTCATTGCTTATGTCCCATCAACTTCTGTAAAGGAGATTCTTATCTAGCTAGATATAGATGGAAAAAAGAGAAAGTGGATTACTAAAATTCTTGAATTTGATCTTGAGATTAATCCTACCAAATTGGTTAAAGGCCAAGGTTTAGCCAAGCTATTTGTTGAAGAAAATTGGTCAGCCTTGGGGGTAAATTTCATCAACTCATGTTCAGAAAATCAGTAGGCTAAATTGACTGACAAAGGTTCTCAAGTCACCCCTACATTGGCAGATTGCAGCTAGTACAAGGACATTATATTTTTTCTACAGAAATTATAGCCTCCAGATGATATGGAAAAGAACAAGGTGAGAGCCTTAAAAAACAAATCAATCAAATACTTCCTTATTGATCAGGTTTTGTATTGGAAAGACCCATTAGGAGTACTTTTGAGATGTGTAGACCCATAAGAAGCCCAAAATATTGTGTTTGATTTTCATGACAATTTATGTGGGGGGCATCATTTTTGGAGGACCACGGCATATAAGATTCATAGGGTTGCGTACTTCTGGCCTAGTCTATTCATTGATGTTTTTGTTAAGATCAGAGCATGTGTTAAGTGTCAGAAATTCTCTGGAAAGCAACAACTCAAGTCTTTTCCATTAAATCCTTTGGCAGCTTCGGGACCCTTTCAGCAGTGGGGCCTAGATTTTATTAGGGAAATTCATCCTACTTCTATTGGTCAACATAGATGGAGTTGACTGCCATAGATTACTTCACTAAGTGGATAGAGGCTATCCCTACAAGGAATTCTTCCCACAAAGTGATCAATGGTTTCCTTGAAGACATTATGGTGAGGTTTGGTTGTCTGAACAAAATTTTCACTGATAATGATGCATCATTCAAGGTTGAACCATTGATTCAGTTCTATGAATAGTTCGGGATCACATTGGTTCACTCTACCCCTTACTATCCCCAAGGGAATGGGTTTGCAGAG
The DNA here is from genome assembly GCA_009831015.1 of Picea engelmannii. NCBI lineage: Eukaryota > Viridiplantae > Streptophyta > Pinopsida > Pinales > Pinaceae > Picea > Picea engelmannii. The sequence continues at coordinate 1,182,268 of ML776695.1, forward strand.
TCTTCTAATAAAATCCTTATAAAAATCATCAAAAGGCTATTAGAGGACAATAAAAAAGAATAGGATTAAAAGATTAAGTTTTCTTTGTGGGATGATAGAGTGACAACAAATAGATCCCTTGGTCTTTCTCCTTTCCATCTTGTGTATGGACTTGTGGCCATTTTTCCTTCTCAACTCGCCTTGCCCATGGAGAAATTCTTCCAAGATTACCAAGGAGAGCTAGATGATATGATCAGAAGGATACATCAGCTGGTTGAAGTACAACAGGCTCAGAAGAAGCTCCTGGATAAAGCACATGACCATCAATGGAAGATCAAACAGGCTTTCGACAAGAAAGTGAATAAAGAGGATTTTCAACTGGGTGATCTGGTGCTCAATTGGGATGCACCGAAGCAAGATAAATGCAAGCATGGTAAATTTGAAACTTTATGGATTGGTCCCTTCAAAATCTATGAGGTATTCTCTAATAACACTTTCAAGTTGCAGAATATGGAGGATGAAGAATTTTTTGGTGGCCCTGTCAATGACCATTTTCTAAAAAAGTACTTTTCTTGAGCCATGAGTGCCTTTGCATGCCATTGTAAATATCATCTTTATTTTATTTTTGTTTCTATAACTGATCCCATAGCCCTAGGATAAGGCACTAAATCTACTCATTCTTGGCATCCTGCAGGGGGCATGCCATCCCCTATGGAGCCAATGTTATCACATTAAGTTTCCTTGGTTCTTTATCCCTTAGTTTCATCTTTTCCTAAGCCTTTAGATTTTAATTTTTTGATTTACCCTTTTAAAAGTGTGTTTTGTTTAGATCCCCTTGTTGAGTTGTGACTTATGTTTTGATCCCTTCATGACTTGTCACTAGCATTGATTCACCCCCATGAATAGCTTGATTTGACAGGCCATTTTCCTCACTCATACCCTCGCTTCCTTGTTGTCCTTTTGCTTACCTGTCCAATCATTTTTTGAAATAAAGCGTTGCCAACTCATCGGGAGTTTCCATAGCGCATTTACCGTCCATCATATCCTACCATGTTTTATGATTGAAATGTTGATGTCATATCTTCCTTGTTTTCAGTGCCAAGAGTTGGTTAAAATATGCTTTCAAGATATCATATTTACGAGCTCGGATAACAATTTGTGATTTTTCAAAAATTCAATATTACTGCACTGTGCAAATTCCCAATTATGACCAGTCAGTAGTAGCGCTATCAGATCTGATGTTGAGGTAGATTCAGAGGCTAATATGCTCATCACTTCTTCCTAAAATCTTGTTGGGGCTTCAAACTAAGTTTATTCCACAGGTATTTCGTGTTTTCCTCCTCTGCACATAAAATTTCAAGGAGAGTTGGCACTCAAAATTTTGGTTATCGGGCCTGCATAGTTGGAGGAGATATTTACTCACACCATCCTATCATTTTATTCCCTCCTTTCAAACCTGTAAATCTCATTACCTACATATCGAAGTTTGATACATCCGCCCACATTGCCACTAATCTCACAACATCCAAGCAAGTTCTATCCTTTGCATGCACGATGTGCTACCTAACAGCGTTGCCCAACCACACTGTTTCTCCCCTACCTCCTCTGACACTTAAGTTGGGCGTTTTATACCCAGTTTCAAAGGCCCATTATAGGGTATCCTCTCATTTTCTAATTATTCGTACCTGCATAAATCAAAGGTATTTCCAAAGCCAGTTTTAGCTAACTAGATATAGGTCTGGTTTAAGGGAAGTTCTTGCAAAAGTGCAACCTTGTCCACTTGAACCTTGACTTTACGTCCTCCTGGTTATCACCACTCCATAGCCATAAGAAGCTCGTATCCTAAACTATGGAGACTCCTCAAATGAAGAAGTCACACAAAGGAGGTAAGGTGGTGAGGACTGAGCCTGTAGACATGCATCTATTTGAAGCAGAGCCCGTGGCCAGAGAATTTTTTCAAAGGGTGGGATGCCTCTCCTTCTGCTAAAATATGCAAAGAGGTCATATTGAGGTGACAAGGCATTTTTCCTTACATTTTGATGGCCTGAAGACCAAGGTAGGGGACCTACAATTTCAGGTGTATGAGGCCTCTATTTCACCTGATGCACGAATCCTTATCACAAGTGAGAAATGGTTTAAAGCCATGGCCTTAAATGCAGCCTATGAAAAATATTTCCTTAAGCCTGAACATCAATATGATGATCTGACTAAAGGTGTGCCAAAGAATCATCTGATTGAGCAGTTTGACAAGATATTGAGGATCATTCAAAGGTACTTTACATGTGAAGGGAGGTTCAATACATTATACCAGTACCATATAAGGCTTTTGCTGCATTTTACTGGAAAAATTGAAATGAACATTCCCTACTATTTGCTAAGGGGCATAGGCAAGATATCAGACAAGGTTCAATCCAAGTCTAAGCCTATGGATACTAGAATCTTTCACTATGGATTGATTATAATGATGGGTTCTGAAGAGTTGGGTAAAAAAGATATCTCATGGGAACATTTCATTATTTCTTCTCATTTTAAGGTTGATATAGCAGATACTCCTCAGTCGTAGGTAGAAATCCCTTAACCATCCACTAGTGCTGCTAAAGTAGGTACAAGCAAGAAGAGAAAGAGAAGAGCTCCTGTTCAATATCAAGAGGCCATCAAGGAGGCTTCAGAAACTGAGGAGGAGGCTTATCATTCTCCATAGAGAGAGATTTCACCCCCTCCTCCACTAGAGTTAGAAGAATCCCCTTCTACTACTAAACTAAAGAAAAGAAATGGAAGAAGCTACACTTATCCTCATCTCCTTTAGAAGCCAATACCAAGGTTAGGAAACCTTTCACAAGGTCATCAACTCCTAAAGAGGTTGTTGAAGAATAGTCCCTACCAAAATCCTCTATCCTACAAAAGAAGAAAGGTAAAGGCATTGTAAAGCCAGTGGAGTAGAAAGAAGAAACCCTTGTACAGAAGAAGAAATATAAAGGAAAAGGCATCAACAAGCCTGATGAGATAGACAAGGTAATTCCTATGTAGCAGAAAGAGGAAACCATGAAAAATCTTGTAGAGAATGTTCACATCACTACTCCACATGGAAGACAAACATCCAAAAGATTGATCAGGCAAATTAGGGATGTTAGGAAGGAGGTGGCTCATTTGAAAGAAGAAGACATATCTGACAGGGTTAATATGAAAGAAATCATGGATGGCTACAACCACACTCTTGACCTAGCAAGATTTGCAGCAAGAAAAGCCCAGCCTCTCCATAGGTAGCTCAAAACCCTTTATAGACAAAACAAAGACTTTCAGTCTCAGAACATAAAGCTCAAAGCAGAGTTGCAACATTCTCAAGATGAAGTGGCTCAAAGGAACTTGCAGGTATTGGTTGAGGCTGCTATTGAAAAGGAGAAACCATCAACCAAGGAGAACATAGCTCCATTGAAGAAGATTGTCACTACTAAAAGGAAACAACTTGTTATGCCAAAGAAAGGATCTCCTTCTCCAAGAAAGAGTGGCAGGTTAAGCGTTAGGTTAATGAAGTAGTTAGTGAAAGGTGAGCTCCATTTTTTAAGATGGTACCTTTCTTCAAGGATAAACTATTGATGAAACACTACCTCTTCCACCTATACAAGATTCTAATACTTATTGTTCATAGTTTTGGGTTTTCACAAAGAATTAATCCCTTCAGTAGTAACAGTGCAGACATTCCGTAGTGCTATGGCACTACGGAATAGTCTATTTTTGATGTTTCAGCAGTATCCTACTTACAACATTGCCAAATCACCTAACACCAGTGGCACTGCTAATACCAGAGGTTGCTACCCATTTTTCACTTGTTCAAGTGAAGGTGTTTCGAACTGTGATGGCACTACTGAAATTTTAACAGGAACTACAGGCATGCACTACCGAATTTCTGGCAGAGACTGAAGTCTACATAGAGACACACTAGAATGGTGCTACCTAAATTTTCGCAGAACCCAAAGTTTTCACAGAGGATATGAAGGTTTGGCGCTACCTATTTTCCACTTGCCTAGTTTTGGGGTTGTGCTACATAATCATGAAATTTGGTGAATGCACTACAAAGTGCGCTACTCAGAGTGCTACCCAAAGATGATACCAATAGATAACAGGAATCCAGGAGGGTCGATCTAACAAATTTTTGGATAGTTGATGATGGAGTGAATTGCAGAGACAACAGCTGGCAGCGTGATGAAAGTCACATGCCCCTGAAGGACACATGGAAAATGAGTTTCACACCAAAGGGACATCAATTTAGTTCAAAGATTGGTTAGATCAGTCACCAACACTTTCCAATTTTATAGCAAATGTTGTTAGTCAAGTTGTTAGATGGAATAACTTCTTAGAGATTTTCATGGGAAGGAGGCCAACTCACACCTCCAGTTGTTGCCTCCCTTTTTGTTATAAATATATAGATGAAATTCTTCAGTAGGTTCGAATGGTTGAGCAAGGATCCCCTATATGGTAATATTTTTGATGAAGTTACTGCGAACTGGTTATGTACTTGATTTGAGACATCTTGGTTAATAGAAATGAACTTCTCTTTCTAACTTATTTTCTTATGATGCTAAAGCGTTCATGATTTGAATGATTCACATGAATGGTTGTGGTGATATTATGACATATGTTTGATTATTATATTATCATGATGTTTCTTTAGTGTCCTTAAGTTATGAAATCAAGAAGGTCTTGTGTTAAGAATCTTTCTTCCTTAGGTTGTCTACAGATCTGATGTTTACAACAACCTCTACATTCATCTCACTGAAGTCTTCCCTCTATTCATACTTACTCCCACTTACCGATTGAAGTTAGCCAAGAACTTGATTGCTCGTGACTGTTAGCCCCGATTTTTGAATTGGAACATGATCATCTTGAGTCTTATCCATTTCACTGCTCAAAACTCTTTTAGATTCACATATAACTTGATGGGTACTGGGCTTGCCTTCCATGCAATATGAAGGTGATTCCTAGTGCTAACATAACCCACTAATTCATATATGAGATGCATGTGCGTAGTTATTCATTTGTATTTTTGTGAATGCAGGTCAGCATTGGGAGGATATTTGTAGTCGAGGAGCAAATGAACGTGAAAGGATCGACAGTGGATGCGGAGTTTAAGGTAGAGTTACCGGATCTTTTCATCTTGTATGAATGTGGGGTATTTTCGGGGTAGTTTAAAGAGTAGGAGACTTTTATATGGTTAGAACCCTAGTGTAGTCCATAGGGGGGTTTTCCCACTATAGCAGAATTGGAAACCATACTGGGGAAGCCTCTAGTGTTTTTAGGGGATAGTTTTTGGGTGTTTTAATTGGTTTGATTACCTTTTTAAAGTTTTATGTAAGTTCCTGAGTCTTTAAGGGATTCTGGTCTACCATACCAGTACTCCCTGCCTTGTCAGCCTTGACTGTTAGTTTTCCTTTTGAGAATTTACAGAGGTGTACGTGGCCTGCAGTGGGACTGCACACATACATACGTGCCCTACCTTTAGACAACCTGTGTACATACGCATGTTGCTTAAGTGTTAGTAGTGTGCCTGTGTCAAGAAAGTATTTTTTCAATAAGAGGAAGTCAACCTCTTCCCTGATTGAAGTCATACTTCTCAAGGGTTTTCTTGATCTAGTCCTAGTCTCTGTTGTTATAGTCTTTAGATTGGGTTTTATGTTTGTTAGCTTTTTCATTTAAAGATTTCTTGTGTTTTCTTTGTAAGGGTTTGAGATGAGTTTGTGAGTCTTTTTTGATCAACTTGTTTAGTATCGTCAGTTACTCCTTGCGATCTGCAGTAGACCAGAAGTTACTTTTTGGTATCGTCTTGTCTTCACTTTTTCCCTTTTACTTTCTTTAAAAGAAAAGAAAAATAAGTTATTTCAAGTTTCTTATTTTGAAGCATAAAAAAAATTTATTTCATTTCTTTGCTTGGTTAAGTAGTTAGGTTAGTTGCTTTGCTTGTCAGGAAAAAGAGTGTTTTTTTAAGTTTTGTACTAAATGCTTAGAAAATTAAGTAGCTCATAGTCGAGTGAAATCTTGTTTTGGGTTTTTCTCTTAAAAGATTTTAGAAAAAGTAGTTTGAAAAGTTGGTTAAAGAGTCAAAATTACAAATCTTTATTTGTCAAAAAGAAGTAGTTTTTGCTTTCAGTTTCATTTAATGCTCTTCTCTTTCGTCTCTTAAAACACACCACTAGTTTCATTTCCGTTTCCTTGACTTAAAACAAGAAAATTAAAATTAATGCCAATTAAAATCAACTAGACTTTATGTTTGTAGGGTCAATCAACTAGTCTAGGCTAGAGCCTTGAATTAGGTTGGAGAGGAAACTCTTCAATGCTTACAAACAAACATTGGAGTCAGTGTTAGGGACTATAAAAATTCCAGTAAACTTGAAAGTTATACGAGAACCCCCTCTAACATAGGGGATAAACACGAGGTCGCATGCGGAAAGGTAGCGGAGATAACCCCTCCAAAGCTGGACCAAGCATAGTGGGGAACGCATATAGAGGGCTTGTCGTGGGATTCTGTCGGTCGCTTTTGACATGGAGCTTCTTGAATCTTGAATCCATTCGAGGTCCTCATTTTTCTTCTGGAACACTTTATTTTGATACCCTCAATAGGTTTTGGGTTTGATACCCTTCTCATTGCGGTCCACCCGACTGTCGATTGTACCCGCCTCGTGACTATTCACGAGCTGGCAACCTAATTGCCTTTATTCTAGAGACTTACACAGGTGACTGTGGGGGTATACCATGGTACCTAGGGTAGATTTTGGGTCATGATTTGGAGAGTATACCTGGAGGGTGCTTCCATGTTCGAGTTTCACTTGCACTGGTAAGTTTCTCTAGTGTTGGTTGGTGTAACTGTTCTTCCTACTAGTTAGTCAATTGTTTGATTTTCCTTTAGGAAATTTTAGTGTGTGCTCTATGCTCCTTAGTTTTCCATAGTGATTTAGTCAGTAATTACTTTGAGTCTCTGACCTAGGGTGGTAGACCGCCCACTCTTTTGGTCGTGAGGACTTGTTGATCTTTCGCTTAGAAACATGGAGTCACCTCTTTATAGGCGTTGTCTTGATAACACTGGTTCGCCAGAGTCAGTGTGTGAGACTTTTACAGACTTGAACGATCCCATAAGGGGAGAACCTGTGCATGAGATATTCATGGCTAAAGTTCCTGACAATACCAACCAAGGAAACCCTTCACAAGGGGATTCTTGTGCTTTTCCTTTCTTCGGAAATGTTGGTGTCCCTTTGATGGCAACTTTGTACATTCTTGGGTTAAATTTGGGACTACCAGTTTGGTTGGATACCATTCCAAATGTCTCAAATTCTCTTGATGATTCTTAGGTAATCACCTTATGTCATGGGAATAATGTTGATGTTCCTTCATCAGCAAAATCTTCTCCTCCTCCTTCTCCCACCTCTGGTGAAACTACAGTTACTAGTAACTGGAATTCTAAACGAAGAAGAAAGAGGAAGAATAGGAAGAAGAAATCACCAACCTCTGCGAGTCATGTTGGATATAGGTCATCAACCATTGCAATTCATGTTGAATAACAACACTTAGCCTCTACAAGTCATGCTGGAGCCAAGCACCTAGCCTCTGAAGGTCATGTTGGGGGGAAAGGTCCAGTCACTGCTAGTCATACTGGAAATAGGTCTGTAGCCTCTGCAAGTCATGTTATTGACCAATCACCAACATATGCAAGTCATGTTGGAGATGTGAAACAAACCAATGCTATTCATGCTGGGGGCATTGATTCTGTTGAGAAACCTCTATGGATAGGGCATAAGCCTAACTTCCCTTGTAATCTTTGCAAGGGAGATCACCTTACTCATTTGTGCCCTGGCCTTCCAGAGGTATGAATATTGTGGTCCTTGTCTACAATCTCTTCTGATTCTGAGTCTTCTGAGGTTTCCTCACAATATATTCAACCATTGGTTGGGAAAGTGGTCATGTTGATGCAGTCATCAAATGACCCCACTCATCTTTTGCGGGGTGAGTTTCCTTTAGACCATGTAGTCTCCCAGCCTATTCATCCATTCGTTGAGAAAGTGATCATACCGATGCAGTCTTCAACTGATCCCACTCTTCTCTTAGAGAGTGATGTGTCTACTGACTATGTTTTCAGAATTTCTAGCTCAGTACTTTCAGAACAAGGGGGCATTCTTCTCGTTTCAAGCACACCCCCTCCAAGCCCTAGGATGGTTTCCTTTGATTGGAATGATCTTGTTGAGCCTTGTCTTCCTTCTTATGCACCTTTTCAAATAAGGGTTGAATTTAATTCAACCAAAATTTATCAATGTATCGTGGATGAAGGAGCCTCTGCAAGTATTTTATCCTACTCGGTTTAGAAAGTCTTGGGATCTCCCAAGCTTGTGTCTACTTTTCACGAGCTGTTGGATTTTGACAGACTTCCTAGTGAATATTTGGGTGTTCTTCCTCAGTTTCCTATCTCGCTAGGTGGGAAGACTGTGCTTGTTGATGTTATAGTGGTGCAAGGCCCATTAGATTTCAATATGCTTCTCGGGCGTGATTATGTATATGCTATGAACGTTGTTGTGTCTTTTCTCTTTTGGGTGATGTGTTTCCCTCACAATAGAAGCATTTTCATTATTGACCAACTAGCATCTGATAATCACCATCATAATTCGACGTTAGTTCAAGCTTCTCCTTTATATGTTCCTAGTGTTCATGTAGACTCTACCCCGCCATGGGTTAATTATGTGGCATCTTAACCTTGGTGTTCAATTTATTTTGTGCAGGAACCTCTGAAATCATGTTTTCCTTCTCGAGACTTGGTCTCAGCAATTGATCCATTGGTTTATCCAATGGGGGCATGGGAGCCCTTGCTTCCCCCTCTAGGTCTAAGGGATCTTAAGTCTCCTTATGAGTTTGATCTCATTGTTTGTAGATCCTCAAGCCCTCGTTCTTGTGATTATTTGTGGATAGAATATCCCAGTCCTAGACAAAGCCTCCATCGTCATATGGAATATGGTCAGTTTACTTCACCCGTTGGGACTGTAGAACCTCATTTGCGTGATTTCTCAAATTTTGAATTGCCTTTAGATGAGGATATCCTTGAAGCCATGACTATGGTTTCTATAATGTGGGAGGACTTACACCATGGTTTGTGTTTTCTTCCCTTTTGGGAGACTTTCCAATTTGACTATCGAAGAGACTCTTGGTCTGAGCCTAGTAGTGAGCTCTACCTAAACCAATTTCATACATGAGTCGTAGTCCCCTGGAGTCTTCTTTAAGCCCTTTTAAGACTCTCTAAACATGAAACGATTGTCGAGTGATCTTGTTGTCCTTCATGCTCACCAAGCTAAAACTTGAAGGTAGGTCTGTCCAGTGGTAGTTTACTCCTTTTTCGGTCTGGACAATCAATTGTATGAACAAAGGTAAACTCTAGGAACTTCGGTTCGCTAGAAGAGTATTCTCAGGTATAAGTTTAACCCTTTTTTGGGCCTGAGGGACTAAATTTACAAAAAAGGAACCCTCACGGAGTCCATAGTTAAGATCTTTTCAGACTCCCTAAAATTGAAAGGATTTCTGAATGACCTTGTTCCTTCACACTTGTTAAAATGGTCCATAAGAACATCCCCTATGGAGTCCATAGTTAAGCTCTTTTCAAACTCCTTAAAATTGAAAAGATTGTCGAGTGACCTTGTTCTTTCACACTCATTAATTGGTTCAGAAAAACATCTACTGGCATGAGTTTACCCCTTTTTCTGGCCTATAGATTAAGGAGGAAAAAGGTACACCTCAGGAAATTCGTCTCACCGAGAAATTTCTCCTCAACAAATTTCACTTTTTCAGGCTAAGGGGACTAAATATAGAAAAAGGTTCCAAGTCCATAGTTAAGCTCTTTTCAGACTCCTTAAAATTGAAAAGATTGTTGAGTGATCCTGTCTTTGTCACACTCGTTAAAAGGGTTTTGAATACACGTATTTCCGGTGCTAGTTTACCCCATTTTCGAACCAACTAGACTACTTTCTAAAAATGTACCCCAACATAATCTTCTTTTATGGTTTTTTAGACTCTCTAAAAATGAAAAACCACCAAGCTTACCTTCTCTGGGCTTGTTAAAATTACATTGAAGGGCGTTATCATCATGTCCTATCAATCGCCTTTGCATCCCTATGTTTTTGGCCTAATGTCAACTCCATGTTGCTCTCAATTGAACCTCTAAAGCATGCCTTATACGCAAGCATTGTAGCACTTTGCCTTTGAGTTTTGACACCTTGACATATGGAGGAATTTTCCCGAGTGTCCTCTCCCTGGACATGTCTCCTTGCTATGAGAATTAGTGTGTTCCTTGTGCTTGGAAATAGTATGATTTGCAACACTCATTCCTCCTTTATAACGTAGCATTCTTTATTATTTTTCAAGCTCTTCAAAATATTGAAAAAGACAAAAAAATCAAATATACCCCAAAAAGAGGATGGGAAAAGTATTTTCTTTTTATAGCGGCACAATGAGTCTCCCTTGTACAAATCACATCCTTTCATTTGTTCGTCAAGATTTGGGATTTAATATTACCTTAGGAAGTTGTTCTCACTACATAGAGATGTGTCCTCCTCCATTTGGTTATTCTTCCAAACACATGGAGAGTTTGCGTTGCCTCTTACATCTTGAACTTATGTCAATGTCATGCTTCCTGAGTCTAATCATCTATCATGCTATTGTACAAGGGAATTTTTTACCCAACTTGAGTCGACCTCTCTGCAGTTTGTCTCTTTCCCTCTTGCCCGGCCATCCTGAAATTCCAATCAAGCCCTTCTTCGAAATCACTGAAGTTCTCTGCCTAATCACCGAGATCCTCTTGTTTGTTTCCCAATGAGCTATCGAAGACCTCTAGGTAGTGAAGTCGTATACTCACATTACACTCCTACCTGAGTTATGAATATCTTGAATTTGTTTCTCAAGCTCTGAAGGCCTCATCTCCAGCCATTAAGCATAATTGGCTTCTTGAAGATGGATACTATACATGTATATCTTTGATTTTGAGATGTAGATCCACTGTGTATTGCTCACAGCTACACTTTATATAGTTATATGACATGGATCTGCAATGTATTTGATTGGAAGCCATGATTTATTTCATCCCAAGCATGGGTATGCCTGCCTCGATGAGATAACTGTTATTTTGCAGATGGCACCTCCCAAACTCTGGTCCTGGGCTCACTCGCTTCGTACGTTGGTGAAGATTTATAATGTATTTCGGCCATTAGATGCTCTTATAAGCTCACACATTAGGGGGCATCTATTATAACCGTAAATTGCACCATACATCCATACATGGCATCAGGCTATCTTACTTTCTATATTTTCCAAGCCATCACTGAGAAACTCTTCTTAAAAACCATATTTTTGATTTGTACATGCCCTGCACCACTACTTCCCACATACACATGCTTGTTGAACCACTGAAAATTGCATATGTATGCTAGATTCATCATTACATCCCGCGTACACCCACAAATGTTGCAAAAATTAAAAAGTTGCAAGGAATTCGTTGAGATTATGGGCTATTGGGTAGTTTCCCAACTGTTCCACTTCCTATAGCCCATCTCCCAACCGAATAACCATCCTTTTGTCATATAAAAGGAGGTTTTGGGGTCTCATTCCAAAGATAATCATAAGAACAATGAAACTCTACCCATTTCACTTTCCCCCCTTGCCCCAAGAATTTGCAGCCACATTGTGAGTTTTGAGCTAGAATTCCCTATTCTTTCCTTTTTCCTCATTCATAAGCCTATGCCATTTCCCTAGAGATAATTGTGAGAGGAGAAAGATACATGGAAGAAGTTGGAGCTTGGTGAAGAGGAGCTTAGTCTAGGTTCGAGGAGCAGTCATCGATCTCATTGTAAGTAAACTTTGTGATTCTAATAAAAGAAGTACTTTTTTTGTCTTGCCATATGATGTGTTCAATCTTTATGTTTGATTCATGTTTTATTATGACATCTAACCCACTAATTAATATATGAGATGCAAGTTCGTAGTTCTTCGTTTGTCTTTTTGTGAATGCAGGTTAGCCTTGGGAGGAGATTTATAGTCGAGGAGCAACTGAATGCGAAAGGATCAACATCGGACATAGAGTTTAAGCTAGAGTTACTAGACCTTTTCATCTTGTATTTCTTGTATGAATATGGGGTATTGCCGAGGTAGTTTAAAGAGTAGGAGACTTTTAGATGGTTAGATCTGCCTACATGTTGAACCCTAGTGTAGTCCATAGGGGGTTTTCCCACTATAGCAATCATGTCATTCTAGATTGTTACAATAAGGCATTTACTTGCTTGGATGAGGTAGGAAACTTACGAATAGTTCACAAAATTTCAAGAGTTGTAACTATCAGAGAAGTTTCAGCCTTGCAATTGAAGAAGAGCTATAGAAAAGGATGTCAAGTATTTGTAGCACACATGGAGGAGGAACCTAAGGATAAAGTTTCAAGTGTTGAAGATTTCACATTACTGAAAGAATTTGAGGATGTCTTTAAAGAGATTCCAGGGTTGCCACCGAAAAGAGATATTGATTTCTCTATAAATATTATTCCTGGAGCAACACCTATATCAAAGACTCCTTATCGGATGAGTACACCGGAGTTGAAGGAATTATAGATGCAACCTTAAGATCTTCTAAAGAATATGTATATATGCCCAAGTGTGTCACCTTGGGGTGCCCCAATATTATTCGTTAAGAATAAGGATGGTACATTGAAGCTTTGTATCGACTTCAGGAATTTGAACAAAGTAATGGTAAAGAACAAGTATCATTTTCCAAGGATAGATGACCTCTTTGATCAGTTGATGGGTGCATAGATGTTAAGAACCAAATATCAATATAGCATAGAAAAACCTTAGAATAATTACTCAATGCCTTGAAAAATAGATCATTCAGATAGTAAGCCATTTCGAGGGGGAAACCTCCTTTTACCCCACATAAATGTTCAAGTACAAGATGATTCAAAATGAAAATGTCTCCTTGGTATATATAGGAGACTAGGAGATATAATTACAACTAATGGAATAAAACCGACATAAATAAAATAATATTACTAATGTAATATGCCCCAGTTAAGGGGTAATGAGCCAATTTTTAGGCTTAACATGCCCCTCCCCTTGAGACAAGTGTTGTTCGCAACGCTTGAGTAACTCTGGATGATTCTGTATAAAAGACTCATCTTCCCAAGTGGAATCTTCAGATGGTAGTTTCCTCCATTTAATGAGATACTCTGAAATGGATATATTCCTCAGCTGGAGAATTCTTGTGTCACTGATGGCTTCAGGCTCCAATATGATTTTTCCTTCCTCGTCAAGTTCTAGAAATATCGTTTGAACTGGGATCCTGTCACCTATAACCTTGTTTAATCATAAAACATGGAAAATTGGGTGTACTCGTGAAGATGCAGGCAACTCCAATTTGTATGCCATAGTACCAATCTTTTGCAACACCTTATAAGGGCCATAGTGCTTTGGTGATAATTTATTATCCTTCTTGGCTTTCTTGAGGGACATCTATTTGTATGGTTGTAATCTTAAAAACACCCAATCCCTTACTTCAAAACTTCTTTCACTACGATGTTGATCTGCTTGTTGTTTCATGTGATTTTTTTCCATGGTCAGGTTGTCCTTTAAGACTTGGAGAACTTGTTGTTGATGCTCACTGTGATCTTCCACTGCTTGAACCTTAGATTTTTATTTTAGAGAAGAAGTGATGGAAGGAGGGTGGTATCCATAGAGTTCCATAAATGGTGTCATTTTTGTTGTAGTATGAAAGGAAGTGTTATACCACCATTCTTCCAAGGGTAACCATTTGAACCATTGTGTTTGTTTATCAAAGACAAATAAACGAAGGTATCCTTCCAAAAATTTGTTCACTATCTCGGTTTGTCCATCAGATTGAGGATGATAGGATGAGATATGAGCCATTTGAGTACGCAAACAAGAAAATAATTATGTCCAAAAATGTTTAGTGAAGATGGGATCTCTGTCACTTACAATAATCTTTGGGTTGCCATGTAGCTTTTGAACTATCTTCATGAATGCAGTGGCAATTGTCCTAGCTTTGAAGGGATGAGAGAGTGCACAAAAGTGTGCGTATTTGGATAGTCTATCAACAATCACCATGATGACACTCTTTCCTTCAGACTTCAGTAACCCTGTGATGAAATCCATGGAAACCTCCTCCCAGCGCTGACTTGGGATGGCTAATGGTTGTAAAGGACCTAGGATCTTAATTGTTTCCACCTTATTTTGTTGGCAAACCAAACATTCTGCCACAAACCTTTGAATATCAATTTTAAGGCCATCCCAAAAAAAATCCTTCTTGACCTTATGGTAGGTTTTCAAAAATCCTGAGTGCCCTCCTACTGGAGAGGTGTGCAGTTCCAATAGTGCCTTTTGTTTGAGTTGGGAGTTCTTACATAAATATAAGTGATTTTTGTACCAGAGTGAATCAGTTTTCCATGTAAATGTATCTGATGCATAAGAATACTGCTGCAACCTTTGAATGAGAGTCCACACTTTTTCATCATTCTTCCATTCATCCCTTGCTTCTATTATCCAATCGGGTTGGATGATCGAGAAATAATAGGGAAAGGCCTCAACATCTTCATCCTTTCTTGAGAGTGCATCTACCACAACATTTTTCTTCCCCTTTTTATAGACGATTTCAAAATCATAACCCAATATCTTGGTTACCCATTTATGTTGTTCTTCTGAAGATAGTATTTGTTCCAAGAAGTATTTAAGACTATCATGATCTGTTTTGACCTTGAAGTGCCTACCTATTAGGTAAGGATGCCATTTCTTCAATTCATGTAGTATTTCCATCATTTCCTTCTCATAAATGGGTTTGTGTAAGTCCTTTCCCTTGAGTGGTCGACTTTCAAAAACCAGGGGCCTTCCTTATTGCATTAGGACAACACCAATTCCATTTCCAGAGGCATCACATTCCACAATAAAGGTTTTTGTGAAGTTTGGAGTGGTCAAGACAGGAGATTTTCACATCACCTCTTTAAGTTGTTCAAAAGATTCAATTGACTTTGGAGTCCATGAAAATGAATCCTTCTTAGTTAGTGTTGTTAAAGGTGTTGCTATTATTCCATAGTCCCGAACAAACTTGTGGTATTAACCTGTCAAACCCCAAAATCCTCTAAGATTCTTTAATGTTTTAAGAATCGACCAGTCCATCATGGCCTTAATATTGTTAGGGTCTACCTTGACACCTTCATGAGATACAATATGACCCAAATACTCTACCTCCTTCACTCCAACGAAACATTTGGATGATTTGGCATATAGTTGTTGCTCCTTTACTAGTTGTAGCACCTTGTGAACATATCGCACATGATCCTCCCAAGACTTGCTATAGATTAGTATATCATCAAAAAATACTAACACAAATTTTCGAAGGAAGGGCTTGAAAATGGAATTCATCAACCCTTGGAATGTGAAAGGTGCATTTGTAAGGACAAAAGGCATGACCAAAAATTCATAATGG
>ML776695.1:1199042-1214258 GCA_009831015.1 Picea engelmannii
AATCTTTGGAAGTTCTCAATGTGCTCTGTAACTGAACCCTTTTTCTTGAGATTTATCAATTGGCTAAAGAAGGTATTGCTCCTTGTATCCTCATAGTGTGTTATCATTTCTTCCATGAAAATTGTCCAAGTGACAAGTGATTTGTGAGAACAAAGCCATTGATACCATACAAATTGATTGGGTTCTAAGTATAAAGAAGAAATTCGTACCTTTTGTGTTTGTGGAACATTATGTAGATCAAATAATTGTTCCATTTAAAGTATCCATGTGATTGGGTCCTTGCCATCAAAATTCCTCATATCGATCTTAGGAACATGATTGGTCTTCAACCCAAAGTTGGAGTTTCTCCATTCTGGATTCACCTTCCTTGTGTCCTCATCATGACTTCCATGGGATACATTTTCACTTTCAGGTGTCCTCTCTATTAGGAAGTTTTTCAATCCTTCCATGATTTCCCCTTTTAAACCATCCATCTTAGTATTTATTGCCTCAAACTTAGCTTCCGTTGAATCCATCATCTCTTGTAGTTCATCCTTTGTTACTAACTTATTTTGTAAATCATTTATGTCCCTACGCATTTCTTCACCTTCATTGAGAGTCCATGTAGGATTTTCTGGAGGCTTATTTGGTGTAGAAGTTCCCTTTTTGGGTGGCATGTTGGCCAGGTATCACTTTTGAACCTTGATTTTGAGGTGGTTCTTCTAGACAATATTTCTTCTGTTGTATATCCAAAGTTTTGGCCCTTTTGGGTATGAAACTTTATTTTTTGTGGTTCTCTAATATTTCTTCTCTGTAATTCCATAGGTGTGATCAAAATTGGTTGTGCCAAATGGAATTTACAGTAACTTCCCCACAACTTGCTGATATTTGGCCTTTCCAAGAGATCTAACTTGTATAGCGTGCCCCGCACAAAATAATTGATATAAAATTCTAAAACTCATACCAGAAATACTATAGACTGTCAACTATCCAATGCAATCAGTCTCACTCAATTTTGATACCCTGCGAAGAAGTTATGATTGTTTTACCTAGAACACCTTCTTGAGACTAGTCAATAGGACTAGTCAAATACCCTATCTTCCACAGGGTGTATCTAAAAATGTACGATGACCCAGAAGGTGAAATTTTTACCACATATACCTTACTAATTTCTGTAAATATCCTCTAGAGTTCAAGGTCTGAAACAATACATAAAAAAATTATAGCGAGAGTTCCGCAATGACGCATTTCAGGATGATTCCAGAACCCTAACTTTCACAGGCGGTATCTCAGAAAGTATAAGGTCTCAGGAGATGAAATTTTAACCCAATGTACCTGGGTCCATCTGCTAAATATCCTCCAAGCCGTTCCTTCTGAAACATTGTAGAAAAAAAGTTATAGCAAAAATTCCAAGGTGTCTCAGATGTAGCAGCGAAACCCCAAGACCTTGAGCTCTGATACCATATGTTAAGAACCAAATATCAATATAGCATAGAAAAACTTCAGAATAAGTACTCAACGCCTTGAAAAAGAGATAATTTCAGATAATAAGCCTCTTCGAGGGGGCAACCTCCTTTTACCCCACATAAATGTTCAAGTACAAGATGATTCAAAATGAAAATATCTCTTTGGTATATATAGGAGACTAGGAGGTGTAATTACAACTAATGGAATAAAACCGACATAAATAAAACAACATTACTAATGTGATATGCCCCAGTTAAGGGGTAATGAGCCAATATTAGGGCTTAACAATAGATATTTTCAAAGATTGATCGCAGATCTAGATATCACCAAGTCATACTTAAAGAAAAAGACATCAACAAGACTTCCTTCAAAACGAGGTACGTACATTACGATTTCATAGTGGTGCCTTTTGGGTTGTCAAGTGAACTATTTGTCTTCATGTGTTTGATGAATGGAGTTTTTAGAGAATACTTAGATAAGTTTATCATTATATTTCTGGATGACATACTTATTTACTCAAAGTCTGAAGAATAGCATGAGAAGCACTTGAGGATGGTGCTACAAGTATTGAGGGAGCATCAGTTGTATGCAAAGTTGAGCAAGTGCTCATTCTACCAGCAACATATTCATTATTTGGGTCATATCATTTCCAAGGAAGGAATAGTTGTGGATCCGAAAAATATAAAAGCTATTAAGGAATGGTCGACACCAAGAAATGTCACAGAGGTGATCTCCTTCATGGGACTTGCAAGTTATTAAAGAAGGTTTATTGAAGACTTCTCAAATATTATGCATCCAATTACATCCTTGCAAAAGAAAGGTGTGTGATTTGAGTGGACTTCTTATTGTGCAAGGAGTTTCCATCACTTGAAAATTTTGTTGACAAGTGTGTCAATTTTTAGAATTGTTGATTCAAATGAAGACTTTGTTGTGTGCATGGATGCATGCAAGGAAAAGATTAGTGGAGTCCTTAGTTAGAATGGGAATGTGTTGTGCTACGAATATATAAATTTAAAAGAACATGAAAGGCTCTATGCTACTGATGACTTAGAATTGGCAGCCATAGTGTCTACCTTGAAGATGTGGTGGCACTATCTCATGGGTAAAATATTTAAGCTGAGAACGGGCCATAGTGGTTTGAAGTATATGTTTGGAAAACCAAGTTTAAATGTCACAAAAAGCAAGTGGTTAGAATTCCTCAGTGAGTATGACGTTGACATAAATCATATCAGAGGAAAAGAGAACAAGGTGGTTGATGCACTCAATAGGAGGGAGCATGAAATGCATGCTACAACCATTAGCATGTACAAATCACATTTGTGTGATAGAATTTTAGAAGTTGCCAAATCATATCAGTGCTATGTGAACATAAAGGTGACTTTACAACAAGGTATGTCACACCATAAATTTGAAGGTTATGAGCTAAAATAATATGTAATCCTCATGTATAGGTGCAGAGTATATGTGCCAAATAATCATGAGTTGAAATGTATGTTATTTTCTGAGATGCATAAAGTTTCTTATACAAGAGACCCAGGCTACCAGACAATTGACACAGTGAAAAATAAATACTATTGTCTAGGTATGAAAAAAGATGTTGTTGATTTTATAGCTAGATGCCTTGAATGTCAAAAGGTCAAGGCTGAGAACAAAAATCTAGTTGGTTTGCTATAGTCCTTGCCCCTTCCTGAGTGGAAGTGGGAATTTGTAACCATGGATTTCATTACTAAGATGCCTAAGACTATTAAGAAAAAAGATTATATTATGGTAGTGGTGTACAATCGTATTAAAGCTTCCCATTTTATTTCAGTCAAGTCATCACATAAGGTAGCCAACATTGCTGAAATATACATGAGAGAAATTACTAAGATGCATGGTGTACCTAAGATAATTTTTTCTGACAGAGATTTCAATTTCACATCGAACTTTTGGAGAGGTTTATTCAAAAGATTTGGGACAAATATGAGCTTTAGAATAGTATGTCACCCTAATACAAATGGAAAAACAGAGAGGGTAAATCGGGTGATTGAAGATATGCTCAAGATGTATGTGATGGATAAACCATCAAAATGGGAGGTCTACCTTCACTTGGTAGAGTTTACTAACAACAATGGGTATCAATCATCTCTAAATATGATCCCATTTGAGTAAATTTATGGTATAAAGTGCAACACACCAATGAGTTGGGACAACCCAGTAGATCGTGTAGTGGATGGGCCAAATCTGCTAAGGGAAATGGAAGAGTAGATTGTAAAGATAAGGTGGAATTTAAAGTCTACCCAAGAAAGGAAAAAACAATGCGCTAGCAAAGGAAGAAACCACATAGATTTTAAATTGGGTGACCACGTGTTCTCGAAAGAAAAATCTAGACATAATTCCCAGAAGTTGGGAAATTGTTCTAAGATTGCAATGCACTATTGTGGGCCATTTAAATCCTAGAGAGGATTGGTCTTGTCGCATATATGTTTTCATTTCCTGCATCCTTATGTATTCATAAATTTTTCCATGTATCATTGCTTGAAAAATATGTACCTCATGCTAATAATATTATTGATTGGAATGTGATTCAGGTGGAGCCAGAAGGAAATTTTCGAGTCTTACCGATTTGCATATTGAATTAGAAAATAAAATAGATCTGAAATTGAGCCATGGAGTTGGTAAAGGTCCAATGGAACCGGTACGGTCCTAAGAATGCAACTTAGGAGCATGAGGATGCTATGTGGGCATAGCATCCCCATCTCTTTTAATATTTTTGAAGTTGTTTTTATATGTACATGTGTATATAATGCACTCAAGACAATGCATAAATAAGGGGGAGGGGAATGTAATGTCCCTAATTTGAAACCTTTTGTATTTGTACATATACGATACTGAGCCATTGGTACCAATTGTAAATGTAAATGTACATATAGGTTGGTGAGCAGTTGGCACCAAGTATTGGTTTTTCATGCACTTGATTAGTGCACAAGAATTGTTATCAAAGAAAGGGTGTGTGCATTTCATAGTGATGCACTCATCTAGGTAAATGTGTGTGGTTGCACATCAAAGGAAGAGTGCGCACATTTCACGGTGTTGTGTGCACTTGAGTAAGTGCACAGGAATTACTTGGAATTGTGCATCGAACCAAGTTATATATCTATGTGTGTGTGTGTGTGTGTGTGTGTGTGTGTGTGTGTGTGTATTTGAGTTCAGAGAGCCTATGTGGTTATGAGATTGGTGATATAGGACACAAATAGGCTAGTCTACCTATCCTTGTAAAATGTAATCGCACTCAAGTTATTAATATTATCACATCATTGCGTGCAGAAAGATCAGACGAAAAGAGACAGGGAGAAAAGGGAAAAAAGAAGGGGAACTTAAGTCCTAGGGAATATTTTATTAATATTTATGAAAAGTGTAATTTATGGATAATTATTTATCCTAAGTTCCCGAGGGATGGGAATAGGTCACCAAGTGGCTAAATCTACTTCTGAAACTGAAAAGTATCCAGTTTAAGGAATGGAATATATATTGTTGTCTTAAGTGTATTTCAGGAAGGGGGAGAACTCATTCTTTCAGGGAAAATCCATTCATTTATCATGTGCAGAAGGGGTCGAACCATCTGGAAAAAGATGACTATTACCTTATCTACAAAGAAAATATTGTAAATGGGTTTTCTTTATTGTAACCATAGTTTTATTGTCTAAGAGTCGGGTTTTCAAACCTATGAGAATTCTCTCCATGTGATAGATTTGTTGTTGAAGAGGCAGGTTGTCAGGCTCGTGAGCATTCTCTCCAAGTGATATTTTTGCTGGGAATTATTCTCTGGTGTGTTGGGAATTAGTTGCAGGGCTCTGAGACTTCATGTATGGATTGTTTTTGGAACCCTGAAAGGGAAGTGGGCATCTAAGGGACTCTTAACTAGAAAAGGGGCCACACTTCCTTGGGTGTAACAGGCATGTGGGGAATGAGAGATTGTAGACTAGTTGCAGTAGTGGGCACCTTGGACTGAACATTTTTGTTGATTTTTATACCTTAGATTGGCATTAGGAACCCTTTTTTCCCTTGTGGAGTTAAGTCCCAACTCGGGGGTGACCTGTTGCTGAAAGTATATGAGCAACAAAGTCTATGCCTGGGAGGAACCTCTGCATTTTGTGCATAGTTGGTGACTTTTCATAAAAGATAAGTGTATTAATGTGCTTGTCTCATTTACTGTGTGCTTAATTATCTATTTTTAATATGGGTTTAATTATTTTATGTTTTTGCATATAAGTAATTGTTTTTGTTATGTATAATGTTGCTTGCACATGTAAGTTTGGTGTTGATATTTGGTATTTGTAGTCGTGCATGAGTATGACAATTTTTGTTAGTTATTCTTGTTAGGTTAACCTTATGATAATGGTCATGAGTCTCGAAATCAAATTTATAATGGTCATGCGTGCAGGGAAATGATGTGTGTGCACAGGAAGCTGGATTCGTTTGTGCGCACAGGGAAGAAATGCACGGGCACAAGGAAGACATAATTGGTGAATGACGTTAGAATGGTTGTGCACATAGTAGTGTTTTGCGCTCAGTATGCTTATGTGTGTAATTGTTTTGAGTTACTTCCGATATTATAAGTTGTGTCAATAGAGGTGGTGCACCTAAACTTGGGGTTGATCGTGTTACTTCAAGTAATACTACGCAGACTAATGTTATAGAGTAGAATCTATGTGCTGGATTTTTGGCATAGCATTGTTCAGTAGTAAGATGGGTAATGTTATAGTTTGGTATCAAATTAGTTTCGTAATGGGAATGTTACGAATTGGTATCAGAGAAGTTTGGTAACAAGGATGTTACACATTGAGTATAATATAAGAAACTAGTCTTACAACAACAAATATTCTTAAAAATATCCTTCTAGAATAGGCCTATTGTAATGTACCTAGCCATTAGGCCGAGCCACGCTACCTCAAAACGCTCACTTAGAGGATGCTCAAACTACCACTTTCTGACATACCTGACATCATCAAACGAATAATGTTTTTCCTGGATACTGATATGAAACATACCCATTTCTCGAGTACTTCCAAATTCATCCTATTGGATTGGTTATGAATTATGTTCCATTATCTAATAAATAAATAACATGAATCTAAAGCATGCAATTAACTAGAAAATGCTAAACCATAAAATAATGCTTAACAACATGCAATGCATAGCATTAAAAACAAATAGGCATAGCATAAACACATCATCTCAGAGATAATAATAATATAGAACGACACATAAATATACAAGAAAATGTGGAGAGAACTTATCATTGATTAACCATCCACCAACGAGCTACAGACCAAGAATGTTCCACCCAACATTAGACATTGTTGTTCCAAATATCAATAATGGGTCACCCCAAATCCAGGGCTATGAATCCACAAGGACGGGTCCCAGGCCGACTCTAAACACACAACAATTAGCTAACAGGTTCTCAAGTTTTCCCAACCAAACAGTAATCCTAATTTCTATCTCTCTTTACTTTAAACCAGCACAACCTAAAGAAATGAACCATTTCTCTGCAATGTAGTCCCTCGGGTTTTTCCAATTTATTTCCAAGGTTCTAGTGCTATTGGTCAGGAAATATCAATGTTGGAAACTCCAAGTATTCTCATATGTGGATAGTTATTTTAGAACTGTCATCAATATCATGCACACGTGCATAAATTACCTCTTAGAATGATTAGTATTTCCTCACAACCATCTAGAAATGGCTCTCTACCTCCATCCATTTGTTTCCATGCCCAGCCCAATAGAACATGAATGAACAAGAATGAGGAAATGGGAGCAACAAATGAACGAATAATTCCCAAATGAATGTGCCCCCATGAATGAAGAACCCCCAAAGGAAGAACATCCAAAATGATGAACAACCCCCAAACATTCCAAGAGAGGTTTTATATAATTACAAGAACTAAGAACCACATGGCGTCCTCGAAGAAGCTCATGTAACCACTTTTCTCCACTAAAGCCAAGATGGGTGAATAAAAAATAATAATAAAAGACTTAGCCCCTTTATCCCCCTCTCTTGTGGAATCATAGCCCCTCTATCTCTTGTCCTTGTCCCTCTTGCATCCAATGATGTATTTTATTAATATATATAGAAGTGTTACATTTTTAGGCACCCTAGCCTTTCAACATATTGGCTCACCATCCTAAGTCAAATTTATGTAATACATTCTAGTTCATAGGGATTAAAATTGGGGTGTTAAATCCCCCTCCCCTTATTTTTTCACTATCCTCAGTGCACAACATCATACTGAATTTATTAATATTACATAGTTAGGATCTCTGGCCTTTAATCTGTACACTCATTTCAACCAAATGCTTATATACATAGGCACTCTGGCCTAAAAACATTCATACATAGGCACTTTGACCCAAAACATGCATGCGGATTTTACAATTTTATATGTATGGTAACAATTCCAACCAACAAGCTCTCATTCCCCATCGGCCTACACAACCCAAGGAATTTTACACCCTTCTTTACTATGTAGTCCTTTAAGTTGTACCACTTATTTTCAAGGCTTGAGTGCACTCAGCCAAGAACTCTTAGAGTTGCTTCCCCAAGAACTCCAAGTGCAACAAGTCCACTAGAATTTATCTGTTCCTTACCTTTGTCCTTGAAATCGATTTCCTTTTGGTGCCCTTCTTCCCGAGCTTCCAGCTTCAATAGCCAACATCTCATCGATATTACACACATACACTCATCATGAGGTATCATTATTAAAAATTTCAATCATAAATATCAAATCTATTTTATACAGGAAAACAAAATTTTCCAAGCATGAGTTTCCTACTCATAACTCATTTGATTCTTGCAACATCATATATCAATATTTATTATGGCTTACAATAGTGTCATACCCAATACCATTCTTCCTGCAATTTTCTCAACCTTCACTCAGTGAAACCAACTGTTAGCATATCATAACAATTTTTAATTTCTCAAATATGTTTTATACAGGAAAATAAAATTCCCTAGGAATGAGGTTTTTGATCATAATGTTTGTCTCTTGAAGTAGAAGGAATTGGTATTCTTTATGGGCTTACATCCTTTCCATATTCAAGTCCATTCTCCCTACAATTTCCTCAATTTGCACGTAGCCAAACAAATTGTTTTATACAGGAAAAATAAATTTTTAAGGCATGATATTTTGTTCATAAGGTTTGGATCTTGCTGCATTATAGACCAATCTTCCTTATGGGATTACATTATTTCCATATCCATGACCACTCCACCTGTAATTTTCATCAACCTTCACCCATCCAAATGAATTGTCAGTATCATGCACATTATCATCCTATCTTTGTAAAATTTTCAATAGCTCCAAAAAGTGATCTCATAATTGTAACAAACAACAATTCAATCACCTTTAGTTAGTATTCATATTAAATATAATGCATTTATCCATCATTATGCATTTTTAGCACCACAATATTTTCATAATGCAATAAATAATTACCAATAAAGTAAGTATTGATGTGTCCATACCCATCGCCACATCTACACAATGCATCTATGTATTGACTACCCAATACCATATATCTATTTCATGCATTCCACCATGGTGAGTTGCAAGGTTTGGCTAATGACTCAACACATCTTCCACACACTTCCTATTACTTGCTCAAACATTTGGATGCCTTCCTTTTCAACCCAAACACAACACCAAGAATATAATTCTTAAATGCTCTTCAGTGTCAACAAAGAAGTTATATTCCAAACATCATATATATATATATATGAGAAACCATTGAGAAATCACATAAAACTATAGCCCTTCCATATCCATTGAATGACCTCTTCCGTACTGGACACAAAAATAGAGTAGAAATTTGTAAACTTCTTTTTTCTCCTATATAGATTCATTCGAGTTCTGGTCTCACTGTTAAATTTACTAAGGAATAAATTTTGTTTTCAAATTGTGAACACACATGGAAATAATTCGTTTCCAACGCTGCCATCAGTATAGTGATTCTTAAGTGTATGAAAGAAGGTATGCTGCTTCTAACCCTTATTCATAATGATCTGATGGTCAACCCCTATGACATACAAAGCTTCTTGCATTCAGGGTTCAAGAATAGATTGATCGAAATATGTTTTAATGATCTAGCAAAGCCTTTCTGTTATAGGCCTGATTGTTCGTAATTCCATTGACATGGCCAACAGATTTTGCTTTCGAAGGGAGAGATTTCGATTATGTAAGGGAGAGGTTTTAAAATTCCCGAGACAAAATAATATATATTTACAGCTGAGACGCAGAAAAACACGAATGCCAAGCACACCTGCAATATCTTTTCTTTATATTGAATAACAATTATATAAAAGTATGATGGATATAAAAAACACATGCACCTCTGAGAGCTTTCAGTACACCAACAAGATGTAGGCAAACTATTACATAACGAAGAAGATTTCAGAAGGGAATTAATTGAAGGGAAGAGTCCCATTATTCTTAATTAACTCTCCGTTGCAACATCCAGGTGGAGTTGGAACATGGTTGCCGCATTCAGATTTTGGAGGACACGTTTCTGCTGGCGCAGCTTCAGCGGAAGAATGAACACCTGGCGGTGGAGGGGTTGGAGCATGTGGGTTGTATTGCTCTCCAGTGCAACATCCAGGTGGAATTGGAATATTGTTGACGCATTGAGATTTTGGAGGACACTTTCCTACTGCCTCTGCTTCAGCGGAAGAATGAACATCTGGCGGTGGAGGAGTTGGAGAATGTGGGTTGTGTTGCAAGCCGGTAAGAGCAGCGACCACGTGTGCCGGGACTTCCTTGAACATAAGTAGGGTGAGGAGCAACAGCCACACTACTGATATTGTCAACATTCATAAAATTGCATGTCAAGTTATTTTGATCTTGCCGTGTGTAAATTCAAAAGTTCAAATTGAATCTATATTAACATATGCAAAATCACGTTCCCAACAGTGATGAAAAACGCTTACCTTTGGGAGGAATGGTGATCGAGCTCTTAGAACGGCCAGGGGACATTGCCATTTGAAAGAGTCCAACTGGAACCAGCAAAAGATGAGAATTACAACGCGACTGTAACCAGCAAAAGATGAGAATTCAAAACGCGACTAAGCTGATTCCAACGCGAGTCCAATCTGAAGTTATTTCAAATTGTCTTATAGTGAAAAAACGGTGTCGACGTCTTTATAGTGAAAAAACGGCGTCTTTATAATGAATATAGCCCCGGAAAGGCTGCCGCATTCAGAGTGTCTTTCCCGGCCCGGAGATAACGGGGTGCTTAAGCAAATACCTTAGCCTGAATTTATGCTGAGCATGTTCATGCTTGACTTGAGAAGTACTAACCAGAATTTGTGGGAAGAACCACAGTGTTATTGACAGTTTGTTGTCGAAGTTTTAGATCCACAATAGGATCCATCTTTAGGACAAAAAAGCTTTTTGTCCTAAAGATGGATCTTATTGTGGATCCGAAATGTCGAAGACAAGCTGTCAATAACACTGTGGTTCTTCCGACAAATTCTGAACAATTTTCTCACCACAGAAACCTAATTTTCTCACCACAGAAACCTAAATGAACAAAGTAGAAACCTAAATGAACAAAGTACTAACCATTGAGGCTTCGGCTGGTCCAATCAAATTCAAGTCTTCGGAACTCTAATGCTCTTTCTAGAATGACAACATTCCCCGCCCGCCCGTCCGCCCGCCCGCCCGTTTGTTTTATGGTAAACCCGTGCGTGGCCGTGCACCTCTTCAAGATTGCGTGGCAAACAAGTAAAAGCAGTTTACTACGCGGCCCTAGAAAAGATTTTGAGCGACAGATCAAATAGGTGGGGCCTCTTTTCCGATCTTTTCCCATTTTGAGCGACAGATCAAATAGGTGGGGGCCTTGACTTGGAGCGGCAGATCAAATAGGTGGGGCCCCCTTTTCCCTCTGACTTGGAGCCACAGATCAAATAGGTGGGTCTTTTTTTTCCCATTTTTTTTCCCTATTACATAAACATGTTATTGTGTCTTTTAGTGTCGTTATGCATGCCATTATTTCTGTTTTATAGCGGCGGTCGAAATCCAAGACTTATTTTATTAAAATCATATTATTTTATTAGTATAGCCACATAATTGTGGTTGATCAATGCCGAAAGGTTGATAAGATGAAAAGAATCTTTAAAAGAATATATTAAATTTTATTATTGATTAACAAATAAATGGTTGGGCTTCATTTATCTGTGTTAATATTTTAATTTCTGTTAATCACTTAGGTGGCAATCAGTTAGCTATCAAAGTAATTTTTAAATATGATTAGGTAAATGTAAAAAAGTAAACACATAAACTGATGTCTTTATAATAGCTAGGAAATTAATGATTGAAATCACAGCCATTTATTTTGTGTGACTACTAAGAATATTCCAGCCATATTTAATCATGTCCATAGAAAACTTATTAAGCACTAAACCCCTATTAAATCTTCTCATTGTCAATAGGTGTATGCCTTTCGGCATAATTACATAAAATCTTGTCATCTGAGATAGCAATATATTTTTTCTCGTTTATTCATCTAATTGAGGAACTTCCACAAAAATTCCATGTAGGCTTATAGGTGGTCTGAATAAAACAAAAATAACAAAAATTCCATGCAGGTCATGTAGACCTACACGTGATCTGAATAAAATTAAAATTTCACAAAATTAAAATAACAAAAAAAATAAAACAAAAATTCTATGTAGGTCATGTAGGCTTACACGTCATCTAAATAAAATAAAAATTTCATAAAAATTCAAATAATGTTTTTTTCAAAATAACTTTAAAAAAATAAAATAATAAACAACAATTTCATTCAAATATATAAAACAAAAACAACAATTTCATTCAAATATTTTTTTTGAAAAATAACGAAAAAAAATAAAACAAAAATTCCATGTAGGTCATGTAAACCTACACCTGAATAAAATAAAAATTTCACAAAATTTTAAATATTTTTTTACAAAATAACAAAAATTTCATATATACCAAATTTTTTTCCATACATGTGGCCACCACCCTAACATAAGTACTCAAAACACATTTTACCATATTAAAAATGACATTTCCAAAATTCCAACTGAACACCTTAACATAATTACCCAAAATACCAATATACATCTCACCTTACGAACCAAAAATACATTTCACCTTATTAACCAAAATTACATTTTACCTTACTAAACATGACATCCCATAGGATCACGAAGCTGGTGTTCAATGGGATCCAGAAGCTGGTGAACTGAATTTTAGCGGAGGGAAGATGACATTTCCATAGGATCACGAAGCTGGTGTTCCATAGTATCAAGACGCTGGTGCTGGTGAACTGAATTTTAGGGGAGGGATTATCCATGAAGAGTTACTTGTTAATAAATCAAATCTTGTTATATAATTACTCAATATACATTTTATTTGAAATTTTCAAAAATTCCATAATACATTTTAAACAGAAATTTCAAAAAAAAATTCCAGATACATAAATTTCCAAAAATTTCATAATATATTTTATTTGAAATTTCCAAAAATTCCATATACAGGTGGTCACCTTAACATAATTACCCAAAATACCAGAATACATTTTATTTTACTTACCCAAAATACTAAAATACATTTCACTTACTAACCAAAATTACATTTTACCATTTTACCTTACTAAAAAGGACATTTCTAAATATGTTTTACCTTACTTATCCAAAATACTAAAATACACATTTTACCATTTTACCTTACTAAAAAGGACATTTCTAAATATGCTTTACCTTACTTATCCAAAATACTAAAATACATTTCACCTTACTAGCCGAAATTACATTTTACCATTTTACCTTACTAAAAATGACATTTCTGAATTTTATTGACTAAAAATGACATTTCTATAAGATCACGAAGTTGGTGAATTGAAATACCAAAACACATTTCACCTTACTAACCAAAAATACATTTTACCTTGCTAAAGATCCAACATTTATTTTGCCTTGCTAAAGATCCAAAAATACATTTTTCCCTGCTAACCAAAATTATATTTTACCTTACTAAAGATTTCACCTTACTAACCAAAAATACATTTTGCCTTGCTAAAGATCCAAAAATACATTTATTTTGCTTTGCTAAAGATCCAAAAATACATTTTTCCCTGCTAACCAAAATAACATTTTGCCTTGCTAAAGATCCAAAAATACATTTTCTGTGCTAACCAAAATAACATTTTGCCTGGATAAAGATCCAAAAATAAATTTTTCCCTGCTAAAGATGACAGAGAGACATTTTCTTAAAGATCGCCACGCTGATGAACTGAATTTTAGGGAATTATATATGAATAATTACTTAAATACCCAAAATACATTTTACCCTATTAAAATTGACATTTAGAAAAATTCACCCTAACATAATTACCCAAAATACATTTTACCTTACTAACCAAAAAAACATTTTAATTGACTTAAAAATGACATTTCCATAGGATTACGACGCTGGTGAGAATTATCCATAAAGAGCTACTGGTTGTTAATAAATCTAGGGAATTAAAGTGAAATGTAGTTTTACATTTTTTATGATTTTTTTGGATTAAGATCAATTACAAATTTCATCAACTTCTAAGTTCAACCCATTGATCAACCTGTTCAAATCCCTTTTAGTATGTATAAAATTGACTTAATGACGAAAGGTCTCGTTTAATTTTGGAGATTAGAGCAATTGACTACTTAATCTGAACTTTCAACCCATTGATCAACCTGTTCAAATCCCTTTTAGTATGTATAAAATTGACTTAATGACGAAAGGTCTCGTTTAATTTTGGAGATTAGAGCAATTGACTACTTAATCTGAACTTGGAGAAGAGACTCATGTTGCTAGAACCCTGGAAAGAAAGTGAGGCAACCAAGGGACTATTAAGCAGAGAAGGGGCACACTTATTTGGGTGTAACGTGCATATGGGGAATGAGAGACTATAGACTAGTTGCATCAACGAGCACCTTGGAGTGAACATTTATGTTGATTGTTAGACCTTGCTTGGCATAGGAACCTTTTTTTCCCTAGTGGAGTTAAGCCCCAGCTCGAGGGTGACCCGTTGTTGAAAATATATGAGCACTAAAGTCTATGGTTGGGAGGAACGTCTGTGTTCTACGCGTAGTTGGTGACTTTTCATAAAAGATAAGTTTCTTTATGTGCTTGTCTCATTTGTTGTGTACTTAATTATCTATGTTTAATATGGGTTTAATTCTTGTATGTTGTTGCATATAAAATAATTGTTGTTATTCTATATAATGTTGCTTGTACATGTAAGTGTGGTGTTGATATTCAGTATTTGTAGTCGTGCATGAGTAAGATAGTTGTTTTAAGTTATTCATGTTAGGTTAACCTTGTGATAATGGTCATGAGTCTTTGAAGCGAAGTTAGAATGGTCATGTGCCCAGGGAAATAATCTGTGTGCACATGAAGCTGGATTCGCTTGTGTGCATAAGGAGGCAATCCGCGTGCACAAGGAAGACATAATTGGCATATGATGCCAGTATGGTTGTGTGCATAGTAGTTGTCAGTACCAAAACCTACATAACTTCTCTTTTATCCTTAAAACTAGCCTATTCATCCACAAGCCTTCCTCAAAATTAAACTCTCTTTTCTCTGCTTTATACTTCATGTGTTATGTTCACCTTTTGGTTTGATTTCCCTTGCTTTGGTTTAATTTTATTTTCTTCTTTCTTAAGATATGATTAAAATGATACAAAGATTTCAGTCACCATCAAGGATGGATTATTTCATTATG
>ML776695.1:1217032-1228677 GCA_009831015.1 Picea engelmannii
TGGGAAAGTTGTCTTCCAAGGTTTAAAGGAGAATATTGGGAGGTTCCTGCTGAGTTTTTATTGGGATTTTCATGAATATATGCATCAATTGAGCATTGTTCATGAGGATGTGTTAATCAAGATGTATGGGTATTCATTAGAAGAAAAATCGTGAGAATGTTGTAGATCATTACCTCAATCCATAATTTCTTCGTTGAAAGAATTTCATGTTGTATTTAATTTTTATTGTAAAGGCATGTATGAAGTTGATTCTCTTTATGATAGATGTTGTGAAGAGTTTTCATTGATGCATCATTGCTCCAGACACAAAATTCATCATCTCATCTTCGGTCAGATGCTTGAGGAGACGGTTACAAAGAATGGATATTTCATTAGGATATTGTTTCTTCTCTTAAAATTGATGAAATTATATTGCTACCTTCATATTTTCATGATAATTTTGTTGTTTTAATTATTGCTAATGAATTTTCTGCTTAAGAAAAGTATCAACATATTCAAGATGATCTTGTTTCATTTGATTGTTTTAAGAAATATGATGTTTATGAGTTGTTTCAGGAGGACAAGTGAAGTGAAGATTGACTTATGAACTAGATTTTACATATGAGAAACATTATCTTATGAATAAGGCACAATTTTGTCATATTATCTATGATCTAGTAGTTCTTTGGATGGATTCTCTTCTTCAAGGGGTCCTAAATGTTGCATCTTTCGGTATGAAAACTTATTGCATATGTAAGTACAAGATTCCCATGAGATATTTGTTGCAAATACCATTTTATTTTTGTTCTTTTTTGCAAAGTTGTAAACAAGAAAATCATTTCATTAGTCAAATGCTTTCTTGACTACATTGGAAATTTGCTTACACATGATCAAGCTGAATTCAACTAGTTAGGAGTAGGAAGTGTACTGAATAAGCTCGCATTTCCAACATTTATTTTTTTAATTTCAATTTGATTTGCATTGAAATAAATAAATGAATAAGACTCAATATCCCAATGGAAAGAAATCACTGGTATGGTTCATTTTAGATGGCAGAAGCAATTTGGATTTGCAAAGTGTAGTTTCAAAGTAGATTGCAGCATTTAGAACTCAGAAGAATGGAAATGAAGGCACAAATTATGCAATTCTTGATGTCTCACAAGGACAACATCATCCCCAGATGGAGCCAATGTTAGTACCAAAACCTACATAACTGTTATGTCATCCTTAAACCTAGAGTATTCATCCACAAGTCTTCCTCAAAGTTAATCTTTATTTTCTCTACTTTATACTTAGTTTGTTTTGTTCACCTTTTGGTTTGATTGCCATTGCTTTAGTTTAATTTAATTTAATTTTCTTCTTTCTTAAGATATGATTAAAGTGATACAAATATTTAAGTCACCATCAAGGATGGATTATTTCATTATGCAAGTTGCAAGTTTTCTCTTAATTTGTGAGGCTAAATACTATGTCGCTGTGAAAAGATTTTTCGTTTTTGCAGAGCATTTTCACTAGAATTGCACTACAAAAACCTAGGTATTTTGACAATTCATGTCAAAAACATCATTTGGGAACAGTGTTGAATCGACACATCCTCTAGTCATTGCAATATTTCAAATCATATCTTATCCATCAAAGGCGGTGATTCAGTTCATTATAACATGAAATCATGAAGAGTACCTCTCAATTCCTATCCTCTAACTGATATATCATTGAAGGTTGTGGTCCCGTCCATTACATTCCTTATTATTTCATAATTTCAAAATTTTATTTATTTGAAGATTAATACATGTGATGCGTCTAATATTTATCTGTGAGGAAAATTTGATTATTGCAGGTATAATTAAACCCTAAATTGTATAGGAAATGTTTTTGGTTAACACGGGCGCTATGGTTTATTATTGCTAATGGCATGGCATAGAGGTGGTCATCTCCTCCGATTGGAACTAGACGGGATTGAGCTCTTGGAAGCTCTACCAAAAGAAGCACAAACAGTGAACCCATGTCTAAGAAACAAATCTAAGCATTTTGAGTAAAGTACAAGCTTCATCAATCTAATCTACACTACAGGAAAATTTTGGAAATGATTGTTTTAGAGGATAAACTCAGGAACAATTTCCAAGAAAATGGTTAGGCATTTGGAAAGTCCGTAAAACACCCATTTGCAAAATGGTCTCATCTAACTGATATGCAGACAATTTTCCAAAAAAATTCATAGATTGGTATATATCCTCGATTCATTACAACTATTTTTGCCAGAAGTTTTGTCTCCAAAAAAAACAACAGCCAAAAAATATTTAGATCACTTCCAAATTTCAAGTCAAAAATTACATATTTAAATCAACCTTTCCAGGCAAATGATATTTTAGTTATGAAAATTCAGGAAAGACCAGACACCAAAATCTTATTCAAGCGTGAAGAAAGCCTCAATGTTTTGCAAAAGATGAAGATTTTACCAATTTTGACTCATGCTCCAAAAAGCAACAGTTTTTACAATGCCCCTGTTTTGAATATGGTTAAAGCACAACAAGAACTTGAAGGATTATTATTTGAATAGGTTGAAGACTACAAATTTCAAAGACCAAATCAGGATGGAGATTGAGAGGTTACATTTCCCACATATTTTTCTCCAAGATATTAGTTGGGATCACATTTTGTTTGGATCATATAATATCTTTTTTGAGTTAAAGATATAGTCTTGAAATAGAGGATCCATGACTAGGATTCTAGGTTTGTTATTTTCTCGGATTCAATGTAAGTCAGTCATAGAGTTTATTTAGATTTGAGTATATCAATATGTAATCATAACTAAATCTATATTATGGGATCTGAGATCTACTTTGTCAGGGCTCTCTATTTATATAAGGGAAGAAAAAGAGAGAGTAAGAGGTTCAATTTTGGGAATTGGAAAGGAAAGCATCTATTCGGAAATTACAAAGAGCTTATTATATGCAGCATTTCATACTCAAGAAATATAACATCCTGATGGTTAGACCGTCCTCTTATGTTTTCATATTTGTGTGTCTTATTTAACTGCAATTGAAATATATGAAAATCATTTGTTTCTCTTTGTTTCAACTATAATTTCAGTGAGTTGTTTATTGATTCATTACATGTTTCAAAGATTTGCATTTAAAAAATAAATTTCTAGTTTCAAAATATCTTATTTAACTTGAATTTATGCCTCATATATGTCAACATACTGTTAGCTTATACTCTTTTCATTTATTATGTACTTTCAATTATATTTGTCTAGTCTATCAGTAGCAATACTCTTAACTAAGTGAAATGTTGTTCATTATTTCATTGAAAGAGTGTCAACAGTTTAAGACTTTCCATCATAATCCTACTCCCTGATCCATAAACCCAATCTTGACCTACAAATTTAAAACATTGCAATAACTAAGATGTGTTAGGCATTCCCCCCTAGTAGTCAGAGAGCATGTTCTAGCACTAACAGTAGTGTTGTGTGCTCAATATGCTTGTGCGCGCAATTGTTTTGAGTTAATTATTTTGTTATAAGTTGTGTCAGTAGAGGTGGCACGAATCACCTTGGGGTTGAGTGCGTTACTTCAAGTGTTACTGCGTAGACTAATGTTATAGAGTAGAATCTGTGCACTGGATATTTGGAGTAGCATTGTTCACTAGTAATCTGGGTAATGTTATAGTTTTGTATCAGATCAGTTTGGTAATGGGGATGTTACAAATTGGTAACAGAGCAGTTTGATAATGGGGATGTTACATTATGGTATAAGAGCTACGGTTTCAACATTGAGCCTGGATGGGATGAGTTTCTATTTAAGGAAAAAATTGTACTGATAAGTGGTTGAACTTGGAATTATAGCACGTCCATGGTGCATCTAAGATAAGAATTTGCAAGTATCCCCACTAAATTTTGACATTGCGAGGTGCGACAATGGAAATGCAAAAAAATAAATGGTGCACATGTTTGCGCACTAAAAATTTGGGCTACATGGAATAGAATTTGTGGTGCATGCATAATACTGATACATGATTTATATGTTAAATATTGACATCGCAAATTGATACATGTTGAAGGCCAGTGCGCTTATGGGATTTAGAAGAAGGGATTCTAACAAAATGGTGTAGAGTTTTCATGACGTTGTTTCATGAATTCATCTAACAAACCTTGTTTCCTACACATTTTTCATAATTAAAAATGATTAGAGTAGGACAAAATCATCACATAAGGTCAAAAGCATGAAATATGCACAGAGATCTTATAGGCATGACGATGAATTTGGGGATTTGTATGTCAGTGTTAGTGTTGATGGTACAAAATCCAAGGAGGAGCACATAAACTTGGTAGAAACCATAAAAGGACCGGAAAAATATGTACAAAGCTATAAAGTTGATAATCAAAAGGCTTATGAAATCCAAGGAGTAGTAAGATGACCTCAACATCAAGTTGATTCAAAGCTTGGGCAGAATATAAAATAAAATGGATAAGGAGACATAGTCAAGTAGGTCAAGAAGTTGTGGCTCTCATGATGAGAAGAGAAGAGGAACAAGAAGTGTTGATAGGCATCATCCTCACTCACCAAAGAAATCATTTAGGAAAGCATGTAGTAGCTCAATTCCATCTCTTGTCAGAAAGAATAAGAGAAGGACTGGGGTGGATGAGCTATAGGGAGAAATGAATAAGATCAATCTTGTTATCTTTGATGGTGAGAAAAACAAGGATGGATATGTGGAAACCTGGCTGTTTTGTATGAGAAAGTACTTCCAACTACATAATTATTCTGCACAGGAAGAAGGGAAAAATTCTATCTACCAGCTAAAAGAAATAGTGTCAATGTGGTGGGATCAATTTCCACAAGTGAAACACATTGAGGAGAAGAAGGTTACTTGCAGGGAGTTCAAGAGGTATTTTCAAAAGAAATACTTAACCAAGAGATACCATGAAAAGAAAATGAAGGATTTATTTGAGCTCAATCTTGGGAGTATGAAAATAGATGAGTATGAAAGAAGATTCATAGAGATGTTGAAATATGTCTCATTCATCAAGGATGAGAAAGTTAAAATTCAGAGGTACCTGAGTGGGCTTCCATGTTTTATAAGTGACAAGATACAATATGATTATCCCAAGACATTGGAGGAAACCATAAGGTGTACTAAATTTCTTTATGACCATCAAAGGGGAAGACCGACTTTCCAAAAGGCTTGGGAAGACAAGATGAAAAGCAAGGTGGAATAGAGGAAGAAGGAGACTAAGCCACAATTTTTCATAAATAATACGCAAGAACATCCAACTCTTAATGAGCCCAAAATGATGGAGACAGTGGGGAAAAAAGTAAGGAAATAATCTATTCAATGTTGGGGTTGTGGTGGAGATCATATGTGTAGAGATTTCTCTCAAATAAGCAAAAAAGTGAGGATTGGGCATAGTGTACAATAAGCTATGACAGTTGAAGATATGGGTAGAAATGTACCTAGGATTTATGTAGCCTTGGATAACAAGCAAGTTGAGTTTCAGTCGCACATTATTGAAGTGGAAGGTAAGATTAATGACCAACCCATTACTATTATAATTGATTCAGGAGCTAGTCATAGTTATCTAGATCCTAATATGGTGGAAAGATTCCAATTGCCAAGAAGCAAGCTTGGAAAAACTTGGTTGGTGTCATTAGTTACACGGGAAAAAAAGAAAATTAATGGGATGGTCAAGGCATGTCCAATGGAAATGAATGGACTGCGCACAAAAGTTGATTTGAATATCATACCTTTGGGATCGTATGATTTCCTCATTGGTATGGATTGGTTGGATCAACATCATGTCATTCTAGATTGTTACAATAAGAAATTTACTTGCTTGGATGAGGTAGGAAACTTAAGAACAATTTAAGGCATTCCAAGAGTTGTAACTATGAGAAAAGTGTCATCCTTGCAATTGAAGAAAAGTTACAGGAAAGGATGTCAAGTATTTGCAACGCGCATGGAGGAGGCACCTAAGGATAAAGTGTCAAGTGTTGAAGATTGCACATTACTGAAATAATTTGAGGATGTATTTAAAGAGATACCAGGGTTGCCACCAAAAAGAGATATTGATTTCTCTATAAATCTTATGCTTGGAGCAACACTTATATACAAGACTCCTTATAGGATGAGTACACTAGAGTTGAAGGAACTACAAATGCAAGTAGAAGAGCTTCTGAAGAAGATGTATATACACCCATGTTTGTAACCTTAGGGTGCCCCAGTATTGTTCGTGAAGAAGAAGGATGGTATGTTGAGGCTTTATATAGACTTCATGCAGTTGAACAAAGTAATGTTAAAGAACAAGTATCATTTTCCAAGGATAGAGGACCTCTTTGATCAGCTGCGGGGTGCGTAGATATTTTCAAAGATTGATCTTAGATATGGATATCACCAAGTCAAAATTAAAGAAGAAGACATCAACAAGACTTCCTTCAAAATGAAGTACGTACATTACGAGTTCACAATGGTTCCTTTCGGGTTTTCAAATGCACTAGTTTTCTTCATGTGTTTGATAAATGGAGTTTTCAGAGAATACTTAGATATGTTTGTCATTGTATTTCTGGATGACATACTTATTTACTCAAATTTCGAAGAAGAGCACGAGAATCACTTGAGGATGGTGCTACAAGTATTGAGGGAGCATCAATTGTATGAAAATTTGAGAAAGCTCTCATTCTACCAACGACAAATTCATTATTTGGGTTTCATATCATTTCCAAGGAAGGAATAGTTGTGGATCTGGAAAAGATAAAATCCATCAAGGAATGTCTGACACCAAGAAATGTCATAGAGGTGAGGTCCTTCATGGGACTTGCAAGTTATTAAAGAAGTTTTATTGAAGGATTATCAAATATTGTGCATCAAATTACATCCTTGCAAAATAAAGGTGTGTGATTTCAGTGGAATTCTGATTGAGCAAGGAGTTTTTAGCACTTGAAAAGTTTGTTGACAACTATGCCAATTTTGATAATTGTTGATTCAGATGAAGACTTTGTTGTGTGCACAGATGCATGCAAGGAAGGGCTTGATGGATTCCTTAGTTATAATGGGAATGTGTTGTGTTACGAATCTATAAAGTTAAAAGAGCATGAAAGGCTCTATGCTACTCATGACTTAGAATTGGCAGCCATAGTGTATTCCTTGAAGATGTGGTGGTACTATCTCATGGGTGAAATATTTGAGCTGAGAACAGACCATAGTGGTATGAAGAATATGTTTGGACAACCAAGTTTAAATTCCATACAAAGAAGGTGGTTAGAATTCCTCAGTGAGTATGACTTTGACATAAATCAGATCAGAGGAAAAGAGAACAAGGTGGCTAACGCACTCAACAGGAGGTTGCATAAGATGCATGCTATAACCATTGCATGTACAAATCATATTTGCGTGACGGAATTTTGGAAGTTTCCAAATCATATCAATGCTATGTGGACATAAAGGTGACTTTACAACAAGGTATGTCGCAGCAAAAATTTGAAGGTTATGAGGTAAAAAAAGGATGTAATCCTCATGTATAGGTGCAGAGTCTATGTGCCAAATGATCATGAGTTGAAAAGTATGTTATTGTCTGAGATGCATAAAGTTTCTTATGCAGGACACCCAGGCTACCAAAAAACAATTTTCCTAGTAAAAAATAAATATTATTAGCCAGGTATGAAAAAGGAGGTTGTTGATTTTATCTCTATATGCCTTCAATGTCAAAAGGTCAAGGTTGAGCACAGACATCCAGCTGGTTTGCTACAACCCTTTCCCATTCCTAAGGGGAAGTGGGAAGTTGTAACCATGGATTTCATTACTAAGATGCTTAATACTATTAAGCAACATGATTCTATTATGGTAGTGGTGGACAAGCTTATTAAAGCTTCCCATTTTATTTCAGTCAATTCATCACACAAGGAAACCAATATTGCTGAAATATACATGCTAGAAATTGCTAAGCTACATGGTGTACCTAAGAAAATTGTGTCTGACAGAGATTTCAAGTTCACATCAAACTTTTGGAGAGGGTTATTCAAAATATTTGGGACAAATATGAGTTGTAGCACAATATATCACCTTGATACAGATGGACAAACATAGAAAGTAAATCGGGTTATTGAAGATATGTTCAGGATGTATGTGATAGATAAACCATAAAAATGGGAAGACTACCTTCACTTGGTAGACTTTACTTAAAAAAATGGGTATCAAGCATCTCTAAAGATGATCCCATTTGAGGCACTTTATGGTAGAAATTACAACATGCTAGTGAGTTGGGACAACCCAACAGATCGCGTAGTGGTTGGGACAAATCTTCTCCAGGAAATGGAAGAGAAGATCGTAAAGATAAGGCATAATTTAAAGGCTACCCAATACAGGAAAAAAATTTGTGTAGGTAAAGGAAGAACCCACTGAGATTTTAAAGAGGGTGACCACATGTTATTGAAATTAAAAGCTAGATGCAATTCCTAGAAGTTGGAAATTGTTCTAAGATGACAACGGAAATTGTTCTAAGATGGAAGCGCGCTATTGTGGGCCATTTGAAATACTTGAGAGGATTGGTGTTTTCGTATATATGCTTTCATTACCTGCATCCTTTTGTATTCATAATATTTTTCATGTATCATTTCTTGAAAAGTATGTACCTCATGCTAATCATATTATTGATTGGAATGTGATTCAAGTGGAGCCAGAAGGTGAATTTCGAGTGCGACCAGTTTAGATATTGGATTGAAAAATCAAACGGTTTTGGAATCGAGCCATGGAGTTGGTAAAGGTCCAATAGAAGTGGTATGGTCCTGGGGATGCAATTTGGGAGCACGAGGATGCTATGTGGGTAGAGTATCCCCATATTTTTAAATATTTTTGAAGTTTTTTTTTTATGTACATGTGTATATAGTGCACTGAGGACAATGCATAAATAATGGGGAGGGGAACGTAATGTCCCTAATATGAAACCCTTGTAGTTGTACATATAGGCTAGTGAACCGTTGATACCAATTGTAAATGTAAATGTACATATAGGTTGGTGAGTCATTGGCACCAAGTATTGGTTTTTCAGGCACCTGAGTAGTGCACAAGGATTGTTATCAAAGAAAGGGTGTGTGCATTTCATAGTGATGAACTCACCTAGGTAAGTGCGCGTGGTTGCACATCAAAGGAAGAGTGCACACATTTCACGGTGTTGTGCACACTTGAGTAAGTGTGTGGGGATTACCTGGAATTGTGCATTGAGCCAAGTTATGTGTGTGTGTGTGTGTGTGTGTGTGTGTGTGTGTGTGTTCGGAGAGCCTATGTGGTTATGAGGTTAGTGATCTAGGACACAAATAGGCTAGTGTGGCTATCCTTGTAAAATGTAATCACACTCAAGTTATTAATTTTATCACATTGATGCATGTAGACAGATCAGATGAAAAGAGACAGGGGGATAACTCCACCAAAAAAGGGAAAAGGGGGGGGGGATGTAAGTCCTAGGGAATATTTTATTAATATTTATGAAAAGTGTAATTTATGGACAATTATTTATCTTAAGTTCCTGAGGGATGGGAACAGGTCACCAAGTGGATAAAGATACTTCTAAAGGTGACAATTGTCCAATTTAAGGCATGCAATATATATTGTTGGCTTATGTGTATTTCAGAAAGGGGGAGAAATCATTCTTTCCATGAAAATCCATTCATTTCTCATGTGCAGAAGGGGTTGGACCATCTGGAAAAAGACGATTGTTACCTTATCTACAGAGAAAATATTGTAAAGGGGTTTTATTTATTGCGACCAAATTTTTATTATCAAATAGTCAGGTTGTCAGGCATGTTAGCATTCTCTCCAGGTGAGATATTTGTTATCGAAGAGGTGGGTTGTCAGACTCGTGAGCATTCTCTCCAGGTGAGAGTTTTGTTGGGAATTATTCTCTAGTGTGTTGGGAATTAGTTGCAAGGCTTTGAGACTTCATACACGACCTGTTGCTAGAACCCTGGGAGGGAAGTGGGGCATCTGAGGGATTGTTGACCAGAGAAGGGGCACACTTCCTTGGGTGTAACATGCATGTGGGGAATGAGAGATTGTAGACTAGTTACAACAACGCACACCTTGGACTGAACATTTCTGTTGATTTTCATACCTTAGCTTGGAATTAAGAACCATTTTTCCTTGGTGGAGTTAATCCCCAAATCATGGGTGACCTATTGTTGAAATTATGTGAGAAACATAGTTTATGACTAGGAGGAACATCCGAGTTTTGTGCATAGTTGGTGAATTTTCATAAAATATAAGTGTCTTTATGTGATTGTCTTATTTACTGTGTGCATAATTATCTATGTTTAATATGGGTTTAATTCTTGTATGTTGTTGCATATATGCAATTGTTTTTATTTTGTACAATGTTGCTTGCACATGTAAGTGTGGTGTTGATATTCGGTATTTGTAGTCGTGCATGAGTATGACAATTGTTGTTAGTTATTCTTGTTAGGTTAACCTTATGATAATGGTCATGAGTCTCTGAAGCGAAGTTATAATGGTCGTGCATGCAGGGAAATGATGTGTGTGCACATGAAGATGAATTCGCTTGTCTACACAAGGACGCAATCTACATGCACACGAAAGACAAAATTGGTGAATCACGCTAGAATGGTTGTGCACATAATAGTGTTGTGTGATCAATATGATTATGTGCGTAATTTTTTTGAGTTACTTCCGCTATTATAAGTTGTGTCAGTAGAGGTGGCACGCCTCAACTTGGGGTTGAGTGTGCTACTTCAAGTATTACAGCGTAGACTAATGTTATAGAGTAGAATCTGCACACTAGATTTTTGCAGTAGCATTGTTTAGTAGTAAGCTAGGTAATGTTACAGTTTGGTATCAAATCAGTTTGGCAATGGGGATGTTACAAATTGGTATCAGAGAAGTTTGGTAATGGGAATGTTACACATTGAGTAGAATATAAGAAACTAATCTTACAACAAAAAACAGTCTTAAAAATATCCTTCTAGCCTAGGCCTATTGTACCGTACCTAGCAATTAGGTTGAGCCACGCTACCTCAAAAATCTCACTTAGAGAATGCTCAGAATACCACTTTGTGACATACCCGACATCATCAAACATAAAAATATTTTCCCGGATACTGATATGAAACATACCCATTTCTTGAGTACTTCCAAATTCACCCTCTTGGAATGGTTATGAATTATGTTCCATTCTTTAATAAATAAATAACATGTATCTAAAGCATTCAATTAACTAGAACATGCTAAACCATAAAATAATGATTAATAGCGTCCAATGCATAGAATTAACAACAAATAGACATATCATAAACACATCATCTCAGAGATAATAATGATACACAACAGAACATAAATATACAAGAAAACATGGAGAGCAATTATCATTGATTAAACCATCCACCAACGGGTTGCAGACCAAGGACATTCCAACCAACTTTAGACATTGTTGTTCCAAATCCCAATAGCGGGTCACCCCAAAGCTAGGGCTATGAATCCACATGGATGGGTCCCAGGCCAACTCTAAACACACAACAATTAGCTAATAGGTTCTCAAGTTTTCCCAACCACATAGTAATCCTTATTTCCATCTCTCTTTACTTTCAACCAACACAACCCAAAGAAATGAACCCCTTTCTCTGCAATGTAGTCCCTCAGGTTGTTCCAATTTCTTTACAGGGCTCCAA
>ML776695.1:1231487-1243660 GCA_009831015.1 Picea engelmannii
AACTTGGACATTGAAGAGATGCTGGATTGGATAAGGGTTTTAGACAAGTACTTCGATTATGAGGAAATTGAAGATGAAAATAAAGTGAATCATGTTGTTATGAGGATAAAAACACATGCAACACTATGGTGGGATGAATTGTAGGCTGACAGAAGAAACAAGGGTAAGCAAAAAATTAAGAGTTGGGATAGGATGGTGGCCAAGCTGAAGGACAAGTTTATACCCAAGAGTTATCAGATAAATATATTTAGGAGATTGCAGAACCTGAGACATAAGGTTTTGACAGTGAATGAATACACCAAATAGTTTTATAGGATGAGAATCCAACCAGTACATCTTGAGAGCGATGAAGAGAAATTTTCTAGGTACATTAATGGCATGAGATATGAAATCCAGGAGGAAATCAGCGTGACGACAATGAGGACAGTAGAAGATGCTTATCAGGTTGTGTTGAAAGCAGAAGAGAAGTTTGCCAGGAATCAAATCCAATGAAATAGAGGAAGAATCCCAAACAGAGGTAAG
Organism: Picea engelmannii; assembly: GCA_009831015.1. Taxonomy (NCBI): domain Eukaryota; kingdom Viridiplantae; phylum Streptophyta; class Pinopsida; order Pinales; family Pinaceae; genus Picea; species Picea engelmannii. The sequence continues at coordinate 1,232,010 of ML776695.1, forward strand.
GGAATTGTCTGCAAAAAGCCCCAGAAGCCCAACGATGAGACTGAAAAGCCCCAAATTCATATAGAAATGGGAAGAAGTTCTTAGGGAGGGAAATATGGTGGAAAGAATTCTTTTCCTCGAGGAAGAGAAAGAGGTAGAGGAGGAGAAGTGAAATTCTACGCCTGTGGAAAAACAAGACACGTGTATTTAGAATGTCCTGGGAGGAAGAAGAAAGAAGGAGGAGGAGAAGCTCACATTTTTGAAGCACAAAAGAGGAATTATGAGGCCGAAGCAACTAAAGATGGGAAATCCCTCATGATGAGGAAAATTCTCTTAAAACCAGAGAAAGAGGTGGAAAATCCAATTCATAGAAACAATCTATTCAGGACTGCTTGCAATACCAAGGATAGGGTATGCAAAGTAATTATAGATAGTGGGAGCATTGATAATTTGGTGTCCACCGAAATGGTGGAAAAGCTAGAGCTGGAGACAACCGCACACTCGAACTTGTACAAGGTATTGTGGCTGCAGAAAGTACACCAACTCATGGTAAGTCGACAATCTAATGTTGAATTCAAGATAGGTGGTTATAAAGATGAGGTACTATGTGATGTAATACCATTGGATGTTTTTGATGTTGTGTTGGGGAGACCATGGAAGTATGATAGAAATTTCATACATGATGGGAAAATAAATACTTACATGATTGAGAATAATGGTTGTACACACATGTTGCTTCCAATAGAGGATAATAAAGTGAAGGAGGAAGCTAGCCCAAGCATAATTCTCATGAGTGGGAAGGAAATATTGAATGGATTCAAGAAGGAATAGGAGATGCAGTTCATTGTGGGGAGAAATCGTGGATTCATCCTTACAAGTACTTATGTGGATGATCTGCCTGAAGAGATTCAAGAACTGCTGGATAATTTTGCTGATATTGTGGTGGATGAGTTACCTCGCTCATTTTCACCCATTCAAAGCACCAGTCATCACATTGACCTTATCCCAAGAGAAAGTTTTCCAAACAAAGCTACATATAGGTTGATGCTGCAAGAGAATGATGAAGTCAAAAGGAAATTCCAAGAGTTGTTGGACAAGGGTTTGGTTAGAGAGAGTTTGAGTCCATGTGCAGTGCTAATTGTGTTGAGTCTAAATAAATATGGAGGCTGGAGAATGTGTATAGATTCTAGAGCCATCAACAATATCACCATCAGGTATAGATTCCCATTACCCAGAATGGATGATTTGTGGATTGCTTGAGTGGAGAAAATTATTTCTCCAAGATAGACTTGAAGAGTGGTTATCACTAGATAAAGATGAGATAAGGGGACGAATGGAAGACAACATTCAAGAAGAATGATGGATTGTATGAGTGGCTTGATATGCCATTCAGATTAACCAATTCCCTAAGCACATTCATGAGGTTGATGAATGAAGTACTTAAATATTTCATCGATAAGTTTGTGAATGTGTACTTAGATGATATTTTGGTTTTCAACAAGAGTGATGGAGAACATCTGAGGCACTTGAAGCTGGTAATGAAGAGGTTGCAGCAAGAGAAGTTGTTGTTAAATTTTAAAAAATGTTCTTTCATGAAGACATAACTCATTTGGGTTTTGTAATTTTTTCAAATGAGTTGAAGATGGATCCATAAAAGGTGAGGGAAATCAAAGAATGGACTTCTCCGAGAAGCATATTTGAGGTGAGAAGCTTCCATAGATTGGCAGGTTTTTATAGGAAATTCATCAGAAATTTCAATGGCATTTGTGCACCCATATTAGACATTGTTGGCAACGAAAGTCACTCCTGGATTGCTTTGCAGGAGTAGAGCCCAATGCTTATTAGTTTTTATGTCACTATTTAATTAAATGGGGGTGTTCGAATGGAAAGAGACCCAGAAAAGCATCTTTAAATCAGGATGATCGAGTCTGGTATGTAGAAAACAAGGGAGGTATTGATCCAACTTCCATCAGTAAGCTGATTAAAGGGTGGTAGATGGAAGAATTTGTGAGAAGGGTGAGCAAGACTGCCTCAGGCAACAGGCCTTCGACAGCTCGAGGAAGAAAAACTCAGAATCCAAGATCCTCTTGGTCTAGAGTTTCAAGAATCTAAAGGGTGATTCGACTAGATCCTCCAATTCCAAGCCATTCCAGCGCTGAGAAAACACAAGAACTAGTTAGAAACGCTGTGACTGTTGCACTGATCCAACCTACATCATCCTACAACATCGCAACTCGACTGGATCCTCCAATTCCGAGTTGTTCTAACACAGTGTTTACAGAGGGATGAAAAGAGGTTGACATCCATAAAGGCAAGAAGTCTCAAATGCTAATAAATTAACCAAAGTGACCAACGCTTCATCAAAACTTAAAGAACGGGAGCCTAGCTCCACCATCGACCTTTACAAAAATGGAGAAAACGCCTACATATACTCAAAACAACAACAACAACAAAAACAAGACGTTGCATTAAAAACATTGCGTCTGCATGTCTTTTGGCAGTCTGCGTAGGCAGACACTAGATGATCGTGCACCTATGACAGACGCAACCAGACTTTGAACTGTCCTTCTACAGATGAATCGACCTTCTTCTAGTCCTCTGTCGGACTTTCCATTGATGGCAGAGATGATGTTCAACTACTTCCAACCACCACAATCACTGCTTCTTTGGGACTGGGGACGACCTCGGTCAACTCTGCCTTTTGGGACGTGGCGGTCTCCTAATGGTGCCACCTGGATCAGCTGAACGGTATTTCTTTGGATGTTTCTTCGTTGGACTGTTGCGAGGGACACCTATGGCAGATGTGGATGAGGGTACGACGGGGTGAAGGCGTGAACACTAGTGGAAGTAGCATGGGGGCAGGGGACAACGGATAGTGGAAGGTGCTGAGGTGGAGGTGACTAGGGGGAGAGACACATGGCAGGAGGTGAGAGGATGATGAGGTGAGGAGGGGCCATGTGGGTGGACATGGAAGAATACATGGGCTTTGGGGTGAGAGAGCGGTACAGGAGGTGACACGATAGGAAGGGGGGCCCACACTAATTAATACATCATTCTGGACCCCCCCCTCCTCATTAAAGGTAGACTGGCAAGAGGGTCCGGAATGGCTTGAGAGCCATTGATCTGGGCACCTCGATCTTCGACCGTTAGAGAGGTGCACGTCCAATTCCGAACCCCCCCCCTATTAAAGGCAAAAAGACATGGGGGGTCCGGAATTTCTTGAGAGCCATAAATTTAGGTGCTGCGATCTAGGTCGTTGGAGAGGTGCGCGCCCAATTCCGGACCCCCCCCTAATTAAAGGCAGAATGATGGAGGGGGGCCAGAATTAGATCTCGTCCATAGATCTGGGTGTGCAAATCATGACCGCCCAAATCCATGCCCCTTTTAAGTCACATGTGTCCTAGTTTTCTTCGATGGATGAACGACTGAGATGACTTCAGCGCCTCCACTGTGAAAATCCCGAAAGACCCCACCCATGGCTCAGATCTTGCGCCGTGTGTCCTTCTGATCTATGGTCCCGATCCTTTCAAGATTTCTTGCACCGGGAGCTTACAATGCGCTTCTTCCTCAAAATCTCGATTGACCAAACTGCGAAAGCACGGATGTGCACCGCGTGTCCTTCAGATGAACGACTGATATGAATTTTTTATTTAAAAGGGGGTTACCTCCATTCCCAGGCTCGCTTGACGTGACCTGGTGCTAGGACCATGGGCTCATCTTCAACGGTGCCTTCGACGTTTTGCATTTCGGCGATTTTAGCTATAGTGGATGGGAGATCCCTTGTCTCCCGAAATGTCGATCCCCAAAATGCCCAGCTTTGTCTTGAAATATGGGTGTTATCTCTTATGTTAAATCTTGGGCAACTTGGTAACCCCAAAATCCCGATGGTCGTCGATCTGCTCTATAGATGAATCTCGGCCGCTGACAACATAACTTCACCCGGTCGCTTGATTTGTAGCATGAAATGAGATTTTTCAGTGCCGCGCTTGGGCACTTCTCGTGCAACCTGCAGACCTAGGTACTCTTGTGCCCAAGACAAAAATTAATGTTAACATTAGGCTCCATGGGGGATAGATTCATCCTTGGGATGCTCTAAGGACTCATTCCTCAACTTCAATGCCTTGTTGTTGGGCTATGGAGTCAAGCTCAAAACATCCCGCTTCTGAAAATATAGGCCGAAAAGTAAAGAAAAACAAACAAAGCTACATGCTCAAAGGAGCTTATTTATATATAGTCCTAATGCTAATAAAATATTTCACATGGGGCTAGGTGAAAGCAAAATTCCACCATAGCCATTCAAGCGGCTTCCTGGATAGAAGCTCCTTCCTTCTATCGATGATCACCAATAGATGGTGTAACCGTGATAGTAGAACGACTACACTCTTCAATTTCTCCTCACAGGCTGAAGTTGATATGAAGTAGGGCGGCTCCAAGGCATAAAGGACATGCCACTCCATGTATTCACTGACAGGATCATAGAATGAGTGGCGAACTTCGGAAAATTGGCGACAGACAACTTTCTCTGCTATAGAGTTGCTCACATGTGTCTGAATATCTTCAATAAGCACAGGTGAGTGGACCATTGACGTAGGCTCATTGATCATAGGCGATGGTTGCTCACTGACTAGTTCTAGAATGAAATATGTGCTCAACTGCTCTTTTGGTTCCTTTTCCTCTTCTTCTTGGCTCCCCCCCATATCAGATTCGTAGTCATCATAAATGGGAACCAAGGGATGGCTCTTCTCACTGTTATGTTGGTCAGTGTATTTATAGTGATCAAATGTAGGATAAGCTTGTTGCTCATCATCACTATAATATTCATCAAAAAAGGGTTGACCCCTATCCCTATGATCCTCCTCCAGAATGGTGATCCTGTAAAAAATATCTGTTTTAGGGACAGTGGGATCTGCTGCTTCTGGCTGCTCATACATAATCTTTTTCTCTTTAATCCCAGGTAAAAATATATCATGAGAAACCCCCTAGAGTAAAAGAGAAGAGTCCTCTTCCACAACTAACCCCTCTTTAAAAATGAGAAGGTCTTCGTCATCATAAGAAGAGCTGCTAGGAACATCTGCTTCAACCCGATATCCAGGTGAGCCATCTACCATGGATCACATTTTCTCTATAAACTCATAATTTCGACAAGAGGCACGTTGATTGTTATGAATATCTAAAAGAACAGAGGCATCTGATATAATGTCAGATGCTTCCGTTCTAGGGCTAACACAATCAATATCATTCAACACCTCTATATTTTCATGGAAAATGCTTTCCTCCATAGTAAAAGCTTCATCATTGACATGGTCTTCAGGGCCAGCAGAGGCTTCATGAAGCAAAGAAAACTCTTCACAACAGTTTTCATACAAACAATCAGCTGGAAAATAATCTTTACAAAATGAATTGAAAGTTGTATGAAAACCTGTCAAAGAACGGATGCTTGCAGCGGGAAGGGATCGACACCAATCAAGAGAAACTCCCTTCAATGAATACCTGAAGAGATTAATCCAAACATCCTCATGCGTGATATTGATTCGATGAATAACTTCGTGGAAGTCTAGTAAATGCTCAGCTGGTTCCTCCGAATTTTTTGCGTAAAACACAGGGAGGGAACTTTCCCATTGGTTTCTATTAGGAAGTGCATTAGGAAAACCAACTATCTGGGAAAAGTCACAGAATGCAAACCCCAGAGCTAAGATCTTCTCCATACCGAACCAGTGGAGTCGCCAATCGATCCTCGAATCATGGAGTCGCCAGGTGAAGGGTGCACAACTTCAAATGTGCCTGGTCCTTGCTCACCATCAAAGGCCAGATCTTACGTTGTGTCTTTACCCCAGGAAAATTTTCAAGCTGAGAAAGCAGTTGCTAAAACCTTCTTGAGAAAGCTCCTCTGGGTCAGCTTTCAGGTGTGCTAACAGTAGCCACAGCTGAAACAGTGATGTGGAGACCTTGGAGTCACCACAGTTGAGTCACTAGGTGCACAGTAGCAATCTTGAAGGGCTTTGATGTCTGATGCACCTTCAGAATCAGAGGCTCAATGTCGTTCTACCCAGGTAAAATCTTCAACTTCGTCCCCGGTAACGACGCCAAAAATGTTGGCGACGAAAGTCACTCCTGGATTGCTTTGCAGGAGCAGAGCCCGACGCCCATCAGTTTTTATGTCATGATTTAATTAAATGGGGGTGGTCGAATGGAAAGAGACCTAGGAAAGTAGCTTTAACTCAGGATGACCGGGTCTGGTATGTAGAAAACAAGGGAGGTCTTGATCCAACTTCCGTTAGTAAGTTGATTAAAGGGTGGTAGATGGAAGACTTTGTGAGAAGGGTGAGCAAGACTGCCTCAGGCAATAGGCCTTCGACAACTTGAGGAAGAAAAAATTAGAAGCCAAGATCCTCTTGGTCCAGATTTTCAAGGAGCTGAAGGGTGACTCAACTAGATCCTCCAATTCCAAGCCATTCCAGTGCTGAGAAAACACAAGAACTGGTTAGAAACGTTGTCGTTGTTGCAGTGATCCAACCTACATCATCCTACAACAACGAAACTTGACTGGATCCTCCAATTCCGAGTTGTTCTAACACAGTGTTTACAGAGGGGTGAAAAGAGGCTGACATCCATAAAGACAAGAAGTCTCAAATGCTAATACATTAACCAAAGCAACCAACGCTTCATCAAAACTTACAGAACGGGAGCCTAACTCCACCATCGACCTTTACAAAAATGGCAAAAACGCCTACATATACTCAAAACAACAACAACAACAAAAACGATATGTTGCATTAAAAACATTGCGTCTGCATGTCTTCTGGCAGTCTGCGCAGGTAGACTCTGGACGATCATGCACCTATGATAGACGCAATCAGACTCCGAACTGTCCTTCTGCAGATGAATTGACCTGCTTCTAGTCCTCTGTCGGACGTTCCATTGATGGCAGAGATGATGTTCAACTACTTCCAACTGCCACAATCACTGCTTCTTTGGGACTAGGGACATCCTCGGTCAACTCTGCCTTCTGGGACGTGGCGGTCTCCTAATGGTGCCACCTAGATCAGCTGAACGGTATTTCTTTGGATGTTGCTTCACTAGATTGTTGTGAGGGACCCCTATGGCGGATGTGGACGAGGGTATGATGGGGTGAAGACGTGAACACTGGTGGAAGTAGCATGGAGGCAGGGGACAACGGATAGTGGAAGGTGTTGAGGTGGAGGTGACTGGGGGGAGAGACACATGGCAGGAGGCGAGAGGACGATGAGGTGAGGAGGGGCCATGTAGGTGGACATGGAAGAATATGTGGGCTTTGGGGTGAGAGAGCGGTACAGGAGGTGACACGACAGGCAGGGGGGCCCACACTAATTAATACATCATTCCGAACCCCCCCTCCTCATTAAAGGAAAACTGGCAAGAGGGTCTGGAATGGCTTGAGAGCCGTTGATCTGGGCACCTCGATCTTCGACCGTTAGAGAGGTGCACGTCCAATTCAGGACCCCCCCCCCTATTAAAGGCAGAAAGACAAGAGGGGTTCGGAATTGCCTGAGAGTCGTAGATTTAGGCGCTTCGATCTAGGCCATTAGAGAGGCGCGCACCCAATTCTGGACCCCCCCCCACCCCTCATTAAAGGAAGAACGATGGAGGCGGGCCGGAATTAGATCTCATTCGTAGATTTGGGTGCGCGAATCATGACCGCCCAGATCCATGCCCCTTTTAAGTCACATGTGTCCGAGTTTTCGTCGATGGATGAACGACTGAGATGACTTCGACACCTCCACTGTGAAAATCCCGAAAGGCCCCACCCATGGCTCAGATATTGCACTGCATGTCCTTCTAATCAATGGTCATGATCCTTTCAGGATTTCTTGCACCAGGAGCTCATGATGTGCTTCTTCCTCAAAATCTCGATTGACCAAACTGTGAAAGCACAGATGTGCGCCACGTGTCCTTCAGATGAACGACCGAGATGGCTTTGTTATTTAAAAGGGGGCTACCTCCATTCCCAGGCTCGCTTGACGTGACTTGGCGCTAGGACTGTGGGCTCAGCTTCAACGGTGCCTTTGGCGTTTCACATTTCGGCGATTTCAGCTACAGTGGATGGGAGATCCCTTGTCTCCCGAAATGTCAATCCCCGAAATGCCGACTGGCTACCACCTGCCCCAACTGGATCAGACGACCTAGATTTGTCTTGAAATATGGGTGCTATCTCTTGTGTTAAATCTCAGGCAACTTGGTAACCCCAAAATCCCAATGGCCGTCGATCTGCTCTATAGATGAATCTCGGCCGCTGACAACATAACTTCGCCCACTCACTTGATTTGTAGCCTGAAATGAGATTTTTCGGTGTCGCGCTTGGGCGCTTCTCATGCAACCTGCAAACCTGGGTACTCTTGTGCCCAAGACAAAAATTAATGTTAACAGACACCATAAAGAAAAAACATAAATCCTTTAATTGGACAACATAAGCTTAGAAAAGCTTTAGAGTATTGAAGGAGAAGATAACAGAACAATCGATTTTGGTTCTACCATATTTTAGGAAAATATTCCAAGGAAGGTGTGATGCCAATGGAGTGGTTATTGGCATAGTCTTGAGCCAAGGCAATCATCTTGTTGCTTATTTAAGCAAGAAGCTGAATGACACTAAGAGAAAATATTACACATATGATAAGGAATTCTATGTTGTGATACAAGCTCTGAAAAAATGGAGGCATTACTTGGTCCCAACGGAATTTGTTTTGTACAATGATAATCAAGCTTTACAATTCATAAACAGACATGAGAAGTTGAATCAAGGACATGCTAAATGGGTAGAATTCGTGCATGATTTTACTTTTTTTACTAAGAACATTAGTGGCAGCACTAACACTGTTGTTGATGTTTTGAGTAGGAGATGTCTAATTATGTAGGAATTCCAAGTGGAGGCCTTAGGGTTTTAACACCTTAAGGAAACGTATCGTGAAGACCTAGACTTTGAAGAGGCTTACGAAGCATGTGAGAACCCTTCACTAAGGGGAAGAAGCCAATGGATGGAGTATCTAATTCAAGATGGACTGTTGTTTAAAGGAATCCAACTCTGTATTCTGAAATGCTCAATGAGAGACAACCCGTTGAAGGAAAAAACATAGTGGAGGATTGCCTAGACTTTTCGGCCATGATAAAACCTATGCGCAGTTCAGTTCTTCATACCATTTTCTAGGTATGAGGTATGATGTGAAGAAGTTTGTGGAAAAATGAAGAATCTTCTAGTACGCCAAAGGGAAGAAACAAAATATTGGTATGTACCAGCGATTTCCTATTCCAGATAGGTCGTGGGATGCAAAAATTATGGATTTTGTGTTGGGATTGTCAAGAACCCAGAGGGGGAATGATTCCATATTTGTTGTGGTTGACATATTTTCAAAAATGGCACACCTTATACCATGTTATAAAACCAGCGATGCTACTCAAATAGAAAACTTTTTTTTCAAAGAGGTCATAATATTGCATGGCTTACCAAAAAGAATTGTCTCAGACAGAGATACTAAATTCGTGGGACACTTCTAGAGAACTCTATGGAAAAATTTGGGGACAAACTTGTCCTTTAGTTCAACATATCACCCTTAGATGGACGTACATAATGAAGTAGTAAATTGGATCTTGGGCAATCTATTGAGAATTCTAGTCACTGAACATCATAACCAATGGGATCAAATTCTTCCTCAGGCGGAATTCGCTTATAATGATACAACGAATAGAAGAACTGGGAAAATCTCATTCCAAATAGTGTATGGAATGCATTTGAGAGGTATTACGAAGCTAAGGGATTTGAAGAATAGTGAATTCCAAAGTGCAGGAGTTGAAGACTTTGCTACAGAGATGCAAAAGCTTCATGCTCAAATAAAGGGACACTTTCATGATAACCGTTGGAAATATAAGAGCCAAATTGATCCGAAAATGAGAGAGGCTCAATTCGAAGTGGGAGATCTAGTTCTGGCACATCTAAGGAAAGAAAGTTTCCCAAGGGGAACATATAATAAACTAAACATGAATAAAATAGGACCATGTAAGATTCTCATAAAATTTGATGCTAACGCTTATGAGATTGAACTACCAGAGGATGTGGGTATATCACCCATATTTAATGTTGTAGACTTGTACCCATACAAAATGGATGATCTAGGAGGATTAGATTATCAAAAGGAGATTCAGTGGGAAAAACAAATGCCTACAATAGAAAATCCACGCATGGAGAAGATCATGGATCAAAGGATTGGTAAAAAGACTAGGCGAAAAACTTATTTTGACTACCTGGTGAAGTGGAAGGGTCACCTAATAGAGGATGCTAGTTGGGTGAATGAGACTGATATTCAGAAGCATGGGAAAACAATGTAGGATCTCATGGAAAAGAGTCCATGAATTTTTGTCCAAGGAAGTATGATGCAGGAGCATTGCCAACAAATAATAAATAGGCCAGGTGGAGGACAGCTCAACACCCAGTGCACAAATTTCAAGCCAATTTTGAACCCAAGGAAAGGTGCATCATTTTTTATGTTTTGGAATGTAATATTAAAGCTCTTTTATTGTTTTGAGACAAGAGCCATCACATAAGGTCAGTGAAGTGTAATCGCCTTAAAAATCAGATAAGATTTGTATAGGTTCTGAGTGCTAGCTCAGATCTGATTTTAATAGCCATTTATTGTAATAAGACTCAGTAGATGATCGTCCTAATTATGATAGGATAGCCTTGTAGAAGTCGGTAGGAAGGCTTGAGAAGCCCCTCCTTGTATAAATGTATGTATTGTATGCCCAAATGAGGGTGTTGATCATTATCTTAAGAGAGATTCTTAGAATTATTTGAGAGAGAGTTGTTGAAGCTTATTGTAAATTACAGAGAACTGTATGAACTCATGTACATATTTCATTGAAGGAATACAAATAAAGAGGTTTGTTTCCAGTGGCATGATGTTATCTATTGTTGAATCCAGTTGATGTATGTGATATTTCTTCCTGTTTATCTATTTATGTTTCCTTTATGCATGGATATGTTTTTCAGGGTCAATAGGGGGAACCTTTGATCTTTCTTTAAGTTTCAAGTGTTTCTCTTCTAAGAGCCCTAATGGAACGGGTGCACAGTGCCCGCAAGGTGTGCATAGGCAGAGTTAAATTTAACTCGGAATGTCAGGAGGAATACTGTGAAGCTTTGGAAGAATCAATTGAGGAACACACAGTTGTTCAGTGAAGAATAATAGTTCAAGAAGGACCCGTGCAAGGCATGCGTTGGGTAAGAAATTTGGTTAAGTGTTGGAGAAATCTCAGAGGAGAAGTTATAGAGATGCAAGGAGTGCACTTGAGGTCCATAAACCTCAGAGGAACCAAGATCATGAGATATAACATGAACAAGGGTTCCGCGGGAGGTACTTAGAAAAAATTTTAAAGTCAAAAGTTTCTAAGTGCCAGTGGAGCACGTAGGAGGGTGTCGGAGATCATATCTATCTCGTGGAGTAAATATTAGGAAGGTTAGCGACCAAAATCCATTGAAAGGGTAATAGTTTTACCATTTGAAAGTTGAATGGTTGAGATCAGTTCAGGAGGATCCAATAACATTCACCACCGTCAGATCTGGTGGAGTAGCACGAGGTTTACCCCTATGACTTTGGTGAAATTTCAGTTAGGGAGGTGTTGCAGAGGAAGTACGAATGAATGGTCGAGAT